>RPOG01003851.1:0-54580 GCA_008086565.1 Thalassoma bifasciatum | reverse complement strand
GAGGTGTTTGATAAAAAGAAAATCAGGGTACAAATTTTACTAAAGCTGCTCACACCAACCTTATCAGAAATATCATATGAACAGATCTGTTCATTAAATGTTTCATACCAGCACCCACAGGTGATGCTGCCCCCCCCCTCCTTCTCCCTCAGTGAGCCTCAACTGGATGCATTTTTCTGCTGCCTCCATCTACATCACTGATCAAAGTTTTAAGATCAGTGAAAAAAATTGCACAAAATTTACATTTTGCACTTTTGGATCTTGAAAAGGTGTTCAATAGAGTTTCAAAATAACAAAACTTGACTAAGCAATTAATTGCAAATAATGAAAGGTAAATCATGTTCATCAGCTGATGTGAAGTTTAAGATCACAGCCTCTAAAAGACCACATCTGCATGAAAACGTCATGACCTCCTGATGGTAAAGGCAAAGACTTTCTTTGAACATTGTTAAGCTGCACAAACAAGACCTCTCAGAAGAAACACCATCACTGCCGAAGTTGGGCCCAGTAAGACAGACATTTTGAATTTCTTCAAAGATCCTGTGGGTGATGGAACAAAAAAGTCAAGAGGTTGACAGAAAAATATTTCACCAACGCTGGATCTGATTCGCTGTCCGTCAAGACACAAGACAATCCTGGACCCAAATTAAGGTTGTTACTGGTACTGACTCCAGCCCAATGACCATCAGACACTGTCTGAGCTAGAAGAGCTTTAAGAACAAATACCTCTTCAAAGGTCTCGTCTCCTTCCACTCAATTTGGACTTTGACAGAGAGCAGCAAACATGGGACATTGAAAGGTGGAAGAGAATTGGATTTTCTTCGGGGGAAAAAATTGAACCTTGATGGTCCTGTTGGTCCAACATTACTGGCATGACAAGGAGATCCCACTGAGATGTTTTGTAGGCGGCACAGTGGAGGAATCCATTCATCCATTTTCTTAACCGTCTATCCTGCTATTCAGGGTCAGGGGTGGCTGGAGCCTATCCCAGCTGTTATTGGGCGAGAGGCAGGGTACACCCTGGATTGGTCGCCAGTCAATCGCAGGGCTGACTTAGAGACAAACAATCATTCATGCACACACTCACACCTAAGGGCATTTTAGAATAATTAATTGACCTAACGTGGGCATGTTTTTGGTCTGTGGGAGGAAGCCGGAGTACCCGGAGAGAACCCACGCATGCACAGGGAGAACATGCAAACTTCATACAGAAAGGCCCACTTTGCCCGAATGGGGAATTGAACTGTCGACCTTCTTTCTATGAGGCTGAGGCACTACCCGCCGCACCACTGTGCAGCCCGAGGGCGGGGGGCATCTTGATTTGCTTTTTTCCTTTATTGCAGTTATGGAGCTGGGTATGTGGAGATGTTGCGGGAGCATCCGTCATGACTGAGGGCCCTAGTCTGTGCGCCAAAGACTGTTTTTTTTTGTTTGTTTGTTTGTTTTTTTAACATGACAACACTGCAGTTCACAATGGCCGCCTGACAAAGGAATCTGTTTACAATCCAACATTGCAAAATACATATAAGGCCGCAGTCACACTGGCCAACCGTGCCATGCTTGGGCACACTTCAGATATAAAGCACAGCTCGATGGGCCAGTGTGACCGCAAGTCAACCGTGCCTGGAGGCGTGGCACAATCCGTGCACCATAACATGATGGCGAGCGTCGTGCGTACACGATGTATCATGCATGATGTTTGATCGCCGTGACCACTCCTCTCAATAATCATTTTAAACAATGGTGGGGTGTTAGAGGGCTGTGTCAATCCAAAACAACTTAACAGGAGCCAAAAAGTGAGTAAAGTTAACACAATGTTCTCCATGCTCTCTAATCTGATGAGACTGCATCTTGTAAACAGGCGCTTCATTGTGATGTCAGCGACTGTGCTGAAGCCTTATTCATGTTGTAGTAGTGTGACCACCTGCCGTACTGTCCTCGGGTATGATCATACTGGAGAACAGCACGGTCTGAATGGCCAGTGTGACCGCACCCTAAGTCCAACTCTCAACCAGTCTTAAGATTTTGATCAGGAGTGTATCTGACTTATTTCAGCACTCTTATCTCCAAATCAAAAGATTCCATCAAAGTGTATTTTCAGTAAAATGACTGATCAAATAATGTTAAGTTCTTGTTTTTCTGATTTCTGTGATTTCTTCCTGGAGTAACTCTTTGTGGTGAAGCAGAGAACATGCAGTGATTATTCTGCCCTTATAACGAGATGATGTTTAGAGAGACACCTCCATACATCTTAAAGTTTGTTAATCTCTTTAATTAGATCGTGTTAACTATTGGGTAAGATGGCCAACAGGTGGATCTGCTGCTGGTGAGGGAGTGGATTAATGTTTCCTCACCTCCTTCACTTCATCTAAGTCCAAGATTAACTCTGGACTTAAAGACTGCTCTGTTTGATCCAGCTCTGTCTGTCAGAGAAAGAGCTTCCTCTGTCTGTGGGAGGTCTGTTTAGAGAGGGGGACATTTATTACTCGGGTTATAAAAAGTTCAAGGCGGTGGATGGATCTATAGAGCCCAGAGGAAGCTGACAGAGCCAAGAGTATTAAGTGGGGAGTGAACGCTCATTAAGCTCTCTGCCCTTGTTCTGCCTCGTTCTCTCTGCCGCTTTAATTAATCCAGTAAAGAGTAAATGTTCCTTTTCTGGCAGCTTTAGAGGCAATAAGGATAAAACCCTCAGTCACAGTGGATTTATACAACAATATGATGGACTGTCCGCTGTAATTTACTCAATTTTATAGAAATTAATTTGAGAAAATTCTTAATTTGTCGAATAAGCAGAGGAAAGTATCTTAATGGGGTCAGGGTTCATGAGTTATGGACTTGCATACATTTTTTTCAAGATACTTCTTCCATTTATGGAGCATAAAAGATGAGCTTTTAGCCACAGTAAGGTAAGAAAGTCACTTACAGAAGATTCATTTCACAACATTGCAGCCAAGACTGTGGACATAATTTCTGTGATGTCACCGTTTGTTTTTCTGAAACAGAGTTTTGAAGCAAATTGTTGGTCAGGGCTATATTCAACATGAGGTGAGCGTTGAGTTTCCTCAATAACAGCTATGGGACGACCCTCCCCCATGTCAATCAGCAGAGCTTGGCCTCTGATTGGTTAAACTCCATGGTCTTCGTATTTTATAAACTGGTTCGGCCTCAAATCCCGCCATCACCCCCACTCAGTGCGTTTACATGCAGCTTAACCCCGTAAGTGTCAAAGACAAGCGACAAGCAACACAGCTGAATTCAACAAGCCATCAGGGTTGCCAGATCAGATTGACAGTTTCCAGCCTAAACACGGCGTAAATCCCGCCCAATCCAATAAAAACCTGCCCAAATCTCAAAGTTGCCAAACATCCATGAAAAAACGCAAGAAACATCACATGCAATAGAAAACTCTGTTAATTTGGGCCTGGTGCAAGGATGCAAGAAGTGCTTCTCACATTTTTCGAATCATATGCTGGTTTTTCTACCTGTACTCTTTGTGGGATGCAAGTGGCGATAACCTATTTATCTCAGGTTGTTTGATGTGGACGTGAAGCTTTGGTTGATGTGGCGATCCCACCTTCCCTAACAGCGGCTGAGTCATCGTCACATCAGTCAAATGATCAAATCAAATTGAATACAGTCCATATCAACCAAACATTTATTTTATTAAATGAGTCAACTTAATGTGAGTTGGTATAATTGTTGTTTTTCTTTTTTTTAATGACAACTTGTTTCATGACTGCCAGCGGAGTTGCTGCAAGGGATCATGGGAGGGGAAATGTTTGCCGATTTTTCAGGTGTAATTTTGTTGTTTTGCATTATAACTGTAACTGTGGGTTGTCCAGTGTGTTTTGGCAGATATACCTCTGTGTGCTTGTGTGTGTGTGTGTGCACGTAGATGTGTTTGTGTGAGTGAGAGAGCAAAACTGTGAGTGAAAGTCCAGGATCAGTGCAGTGCGTGAGACTGCTTATAATTGGTTGATCCCCCCCTTGTATGGCATTAGTAGCGCCATAAATGTACCATCAATGTACATTTATGGCACTTTTCCACTATGCAATTCCAGCCCTTCTCTAATCAACTCTACACGGTTTGGTTACCTTTTCCACCAGCCCGAGTACAAACTCATGGTGGGTGTGGATCTTATAACACAGCTGCGCTAAAGTGCTTCGCAGAAGTGCGTGCATGTTCATCTATAACACGACACAAACATAGTTTTGTACTAACATATGTGCCACTGTGGTCTTTAAAGGAAAAAAAACACTTTCAAAAGATTTCATCAAAGTAATACAGCGGCTCAATGTCGGGCGTCATGACAACGGAGGTAAACAACAGCCTCGTGCTGCTGCACGCAGAGGAAAACAAAGGAGCTGCTTCCTGACATTAACTCTTCACTGGATCCAGTGAGATCGCTTTAATGTTTTATCCCTGGGCCTGGTATAGCAGAGATTTTTTGTTGATCAATCATTCTTCTTTGAACTTGTTTTCCTTTTTGGTTCCCTGTGGATTAATGGACTGATTGGTGCTTAAAGACTCTCGTGGCAGACAGATCGCTCCAGCGCCGACAAACTTTGATTTAATTTAAAAGACTCTTTAAAGCGAACTATCTTTGCTGTTAACTTCTTTTTCATTTAAAAAGGACTTTAAACTTATTTAGGAATCATGAAGGTGCATTTTAAGGTGGTATTTTGTCTTCATTCAGTCTGGTTCTGTGCCGTCGGGTTTAAATGTCATTAAAAACCCGTCGCTGACTTATTCGTTTGCCTCTTGTAAGTGATTTGTACAGAGTCAGAAGCTGCAGAGACGACATTCTCTGACCAATGAGTGACCGGCAGTCCGTCGACGTCACCTTTTAGTATCGGCTTTACTCGCTTGGAACCCGGGCAGAGTAGGTACTAAAAACTGGCGTCTGACGCGTAGTACCGCGCCTGTGGAAACGCAACACAAACCGAGTAGAGGCGAGTGGAGTCGGGTAGAGTAGGGCCAAGGCGGGTCAGTGGAAAAGGGCCTTTAGAAGTGAGGAACTTACAGATCCTGCCTACTATCGGCGAAAATAGCCTAAATTTTATTTACCCACCAAATGTCTTTATTCCTCGCCCAACGTCATCCAACTGGGCGAAAAACGCTCAATCTGACAACCCTGCAAGCCATAGCTGCAAATATGGTGCCTCATGTAGTTAGTACTTCACACAAGGAGATGGAGGATATCTGTAACTTCAATCTGCGCAATATTTGTGGGTATGTTTCTCTTCAAAGTTTTACAGTTTATAGAGTTTGAGACTGCTCACTGATTGAGGAGACTGAGAGCGTTACAGAGCAGAAAGACAGCAAATTTTAGCCAGAGATCTGTTCACTGTTGATGAAGTACTTCATAAAGGAACAGCTGACTCAGAGTCTGAAGAGGAATATTCATCCTCTGATGAAGATGTTCATTTGTCCAGTGAGACAGAAGTGATGCTGCTTCTGTGAGCAGCGGCAACGAGTCTGTTTGCCATAACAGTCTACAAGCATTAAGGTCTTGAATTCATCTTTGAAACTACTCAACAAGTTTATCTTTGAGAGAAGAGTGTTTTGTTTCCAAATGCTGCTTTAGTTCATCAATTTAATCAAAACCATATTTAACCTTTTATGTCCAAACGTATCCTGTTTGATACATGAGTTGAAAGACCTCTATCTCATCAAAGTTATCAATAGTGTCTTTAAAAACCTGTTAAAAATATTTTTTGAATACATATTCTACCACCTTGAGGATTGCCGTATCACTTAAGTCGACTGAAGTTGTATTTTGGCTCTTTTCAAAAAGTCTGCTCATGAAATTATCCACTCACATATTTTCAGTAAAATCATTGTTTGATTTTCAAGAGGTTGCAGCAAGAATAACATCAAAATAGTTACTTTAAAAAGTGTTTCTTTTTGCATGGAATAAATGTATATTTACCAAAAAACTTTAATAAAATGGTATGCAAAGTTGCCCTGTGTGTCAAATGTACTACAAGAAACATATCATGAATGGTTTGATTAAGTAATATTTTCTTGTAGATTTTGTTAAAAGAGTAAATAAACATCTCAGTTCCAAAAGAAAATGGAATTTTCTGACCATTTTTTGATACGTTTTTTTTTGATAGGTCAGGCTTTACAGTGTTAAAATTAGATTATAAGCGCCAAAATCTGTGATTTTTTAAAATTCTATTCCCCAGTATCAATTTTTGTCCTGCCTACGAAATCATTTCACAGCCCGCAGATCAAAAGTCACCACGATGACACCAGGCCGGCCGGTAAAGTTTACTCCAGAGACGTCCAATGGCTGCTCTGACAGATCCCTCTCTAAAGTGTTGGGTGAGGGAGCAGATAACAGGGTGGTCACACTCTGACACATCAGATATGTTGGATCCACTCTGACAGGCTTTAACAGGTTTATCATGTAAATCCTGTGAGACTAATAACACTCCCACTGGTCTTTCTTTAATACAAACACACTGCATGTGCTCTTATGATTAGGATAAGCACTCTGTAAAGAAACTGAACCCATCCATCACAGCCGTATCTTGACATGTTTGCTCTGCTGATTGGTTACATAAACCCACCATGTGGCTGTGATTTCCCTCAGCACCTCAGTATGAAGTGAGATGAGAATAGATGGGCAGTGAGAGCCAGAGGTCATTGGGTTGGTGCCTGGAGGGGGACACTGAGCTCCAGCCTCAGTCATGCTAACGCTCTCTCCCTACCACGTCCACTCTCCACAAGAAGGAAGGAAAGAGCAGAAGCAGAGAGGTGGATGTGGAGCAATAGTTTAAGAAGAGAAAAGTGCTGTGGCAAGAAGCCTGTTTGGTCTGGAGTTCACTCTGGACAGGTCATGCTCTGCACTTTTTCATGAAGTAAGAAAGTAGAGAAGAAGAGATGGTGAAATGAGGTTCAGTCTTTATCTTTGGCAGGAGATTTTTTTTCTCCTACTTGGTTTTATGTTTTGTCTGACATCTTTTCTACTGTCCTCTCAAAACTGTTGTTTCCCAGAATCACATTTTCTCAAACTTGCAATATACAAAAAAAAAAAAAAATCATGTTTTCATGTAATCAGCATTTAAATCTGTTGCACTTAATTCTCTACGTCAGATTTCTTTAACAGGGGTCTCCATGGAGGTACTGCAGGGGTCCACATTTTTGGCTTATAAGGCAATTCTTTATACACTACCAGACCAAAAAAAAAAAAAGAAAAAAAAAGAGGTCACTCTATTACTAGGTTGGACGGCCTTTAGCTTTGATTACAGTCGACATTCACTGTGGCATTGTTTCAAAAAGCTTTTCCATCCAGTGTTGCATTAATTTTTCACCAAAATCTTGTATTGACGTAAGGAGAATATGAGTCAATTTCTTTTACTTCTTCTCAGACAATATGTATGAAAAACCAAAAACCTTCCTGTCACTTATGGCTAGAGGTTGGGTGAAGACATTTATTAACAAAGAACTTTGTTTACTCTTTTTAAATAATAATGACAACAAAAACTTGAAAATGACCCTGTTAAGAAGTTTACACAACTCTGGTCGTTTTGTCCTGATAAATACAAAAAAGTGAACACAAATGTGTTTGAATGTCTACTAAAGGTAACCATCCTCATCTGTGATCTATTTACTTGTAATTGGTGTGTGTGTGTGTATAAAAAAATGAACAGGGTCATTTTTGAAGTTTCTGTTGTCATTATGATTTAAAAAGAGTAAACACAGTTGTTTGTTAATAAATGTCTTCACCCAACCTCTAACCATGAGTGACAGAAAGGTTTTTGTGCAATCATTCATATTTTCTGAGAAAAAGCATTAAAAAAATCAGAAAGTTCTGCTGAAGGGGGTGGAAAGTGGTAGGCAGAACTGTATATATAACTTATTCATATGTTTTTTTATGTGTTTTGTATATTCAAAATCTCCATCCACATTTAATTTAGTATTCATAAGAATTTACAAAAACAATGTTCTACTTAATAAATAATAGATAAAATCAATTCAGGCAAGGGTAAGGGCTTAATAAGATAATATTAGCATATGTAGACCTGCTAGTATTTATGTAAACCCTCTTCAGAAATAAAAATCTGACGTAATTTGGCATCATGTAAATGAGGAATGATTGACATTGATCCGTACGGTGGCCGATAGGTGTCAGGTGTCAATATGCAAAAGCTACAACATGAACGCAAACCAAATGACAGCAATACAAATGCCACAACATGAAAACACAAATACAGCCGCGACAAAAGTTGAAATAGTGCAACTTTATGGGTTTCTTCACAGATGGTTATCCCAACTGACCAATCTATGCAATGGACACAGAAAAGCTAAATTTATCATAACTGTTGAGGAATTTTCTGGAAGCTTGACCACTTGACGAAGAAAACTTAAGTTGAAAAGGTTTATGTAGCTCGATCGAGGAGAAGAGACAGACAGTACACTTGGATGCACAGTGCAGTGCAGAGTCAATTCTGCCAGACCTCTCTGTGTATTCAGTATTTATCTTTTCTGATGTTTGTTATGTTGGAGACCAATGAGTTCAGCTTAGGATGTCCCTCTCATCCTGATACAAGAGAAACAGTCCTCACTTTGGAAGAATACAGGAATGTGTGTATCTAAGGCCAAATACAGGGCTGTGACTATGTTTGAGACATACAGAGGAAATTAAGGTAATAATTGTGTAGAATAATAAGAAATTAGGAAAATTCCATGACAATAACTATTGTTAAAAAAAGTAAATGTTTTACTTAATCTCACCTCTTTTGCATTGACTAGTCCATTGGGTTAACCGTTTGTGAAGAAACCCATAAAGTTGCATTTGTGCAACTAGAGCCCTACTGATATGGGATTTTTGGAGCCAATGCCGATACCCATACTGGGTGCAAAAGAAAACTGGTATCAGATAAATCGGCTGATACTCCACATATCTGCTGATACTTAAAATAAGAATACTGATGTACAAAGGATAGATGCCATATTAATGTGTTTTATTAGAAAAGGGTGGACATGTATATTGACAGGTGCATTTATCTCTGTTCATTTTACAAAAAAACATCTTAAACAACTTAAGAACGCCATATTATAGTCTTATACTAGGTAATGGTGAATGTGTGAATTAACAGTAGCATTTATCATTGGCAGAGTGCAGCATGCAGCCTGACACAGACACACAGGAGCAGGAACGACATAATCTCCACACAGAAAAAAAAGTTTATACATCAGCTACATAATGGCCGATGTTGATAAATCGGTGACACGCTATAATAGGCCCCACCGATTAATCGCTCAGGCTATAAATTTCCATTTTTATTTGTGTCTTTCCATTTGCATTTGTGTTGAGGCTTTTGCAAATCACCCGACATCTACCAGCCACAGTAGATCTGCATGTGCATACGTGAAAAACAGGGCAATACCTACTGGTTAGGAAATTTATGATGTTCTTAAAGGGAAAACATCTTTGCATGCTTTTAGTTTCGGTTCTGTTTACTTCATTAGAAAATAAAATTTAGTTCAACCTAAGTTCTTTGTGTGTGTGTGTGTGTGTGCGCGTCCATAATAAAGGATATAAAAATACAACATTTGAACAGTCCAGCACTTGCAGCAGTCAGGCCTTCAGGTGAGAGCAGGGTCAGGTACAGGAGCCTGGAGGGGACAGGGTCAAAGTGTTGAATGCTGTGTGAATGGAGGCAGCTTCCTCTGCTCAGCTGCTCCTTGCTGTGACAGAGATGCTCCCTGGATCCTTCATTAAGTGACACAGACAAACAGAGAGAAAACTTCTCTGTCAGTGAGAGGACGACAGGTCTGAGCTGCTAGAAATAGCAGTTTAAAAATAGCCTCAGGCTCCAGTTATGACAAGGAGTCTCAGGGAGGCATTTAATGCAGCATGATCAGCTTAAAGGCTGACAGGCTCACCACACCTACAGGATCCCTGTGAGCACGTGAGCGCACACACACCTCAGAGGATCAACCCAGAGCCACTCTGTCCTGTTCTTTTTTTGAAGCTTTGTAATAATTGACTCTTTCCTGAAGCAGAGATCCACCTACTTCAAAAAATAAATGAATGAATAAAAGTGGTGAACTTTGTCATTTCATCACTGTTGAGTGTTTTATTTCGGGCTGTTTCTGCTTTGACCCAACAACGTATGACATCAGCTAATGGCTTGCCAAAAATAATCATTTAAATAAGGATGAGTAGTACTGTCAGTATCCAAGCAACACATACACACACAGGCACACACACATCAGCTACACACACACACACACATCTGCGTCATTTCCTACACAGGGAGCATCCAACTCAGAGCTGCTGACACTTGCGCGCAGAGGAGGTTCCGTCAGAGACAGCGCGCGGACTCCGGAGTTAGTTGAGTGCGCAGAGCAAACACAGAGAAGGTCAGGTGTTGGTTCAAGGAACTATTTGTGATTTCACAGATAAAGGAAGCCTCTGCGGAGTATTTGAGCTGTCACTGTGTGAATCTCTGAACCTTTTTGATGTGGAATAAAAAAGACTGAGGGACAGAAATGATTTCATGATGTGTTCAAGGAGTGCGCGCACCGACTGTGGGTATGTATCGTTGGGGGCTGACACAGCTGCGCCGTTGCGCGCGTAGATCTCCGGTCACCTGTTGAAGTTGCCCGATGCGCGCAGAGCTGCTCCACTCTCAGCTTCCAAAGAGGAGAAGCGACTGGAACAGCGCGTAAACACATGCTCGCTCCCTCCTCCGCTCTGTCTGAGGCTCTGAATTCCCGTTATGTTGTAGGATGAGCGCTGATCTGGAGCGCGTTTCGCTCAACACATCGGTGACCTCCGCCGGCCCGGGCGGCCGTGCGCTCTCAGCGAACGTGCGGCGGCTCCACAACGCGTTAAACCTGCTGCTGAGCGACCTGGAGAGAGAGCAGTTCATCCACTGCCTCAATGTGTACCACGCCAAGCGCAACGTCTACGACCTGGTCCAAACTCTCAAAGTGATTCTCAACACGCCCGGTAAACGCCAGCTGCTGCCCATGCTGCGCCTGGTCATCCCGAGGTCCGACCAGCTCCTCTTCGACCAGTACACCTCCGAGGGGCTGTACCTGAAGACCGACCTGGTCCCGAGTAACGGCAGCGCGGAGGGCTTCGGGGACGAGGGGGACCCCACTCTGCAGAAATATGTGAGCTCTGTCCACGAGCAGACGCTCACCCCGGGCTGTCCGGACGGGTTCAGCGCCGCCGCGGAGCTCTCGGCCTCCATGGCACCGCAGTTCTTCGAGAGCCCCTTTGGAGAGATGCGCCAGGTTACCCTTACGCGCTCCAGGAGCCACGAGGGTCTGGGCTTCAGCATCCGCGGGGGGTCCGAGCACGGCGTGGGGATCTACGTGTCCCTTGTGGAGCCAGGTTCGTCTGCGGAGAGAGAGGGTCTGAGGGTCGGGGACCAGATAGTGACAGTGAACGAGCTGCTCTTTGACAACGTCACTCACGTGGATGCAGTGAAGGTAGGGTGTCCTGTTTGTGCTGGAGTTTCTCATTAGAACTTCATGAGCAGCAGGTTCATGTCTCAGTGTGTGTGTTGGTGTGTGTGTTTCTCAGTGTGTGTGTGTTTGTGCAGACTGAGTGCAGATGTGAAGCCTGTGTGAGCTTCAGGCTGTGAGAGGAGAGATGCATTACTGCAGGAGCATGCACTGCTGCTCCACAAAACAACAGTAGTTAGTGACAGCGCTGCTTCCTCTGCAGGCCCGCAGGTCTCCAGATCAGCTCCACTTTCTTTGTATTAATTCTTCTACTTCACTTCACTGAGGCTTAATGCTCCGCGCCCCTGGCTCATCGTCCCGGGATGAACTCAAATATTGAGGCACAGAGCGAGGGCCTCTTTCTTTTCCATCCAAAAACCTCTCTAAGAGGGGTTAACAGGATCTGCTGTCCTCATTTCAAGGTGGAGTTCCTCACGTTTTTTTTAATTCTCTGGGACATGAGTGTGAATGATCAGACTGCAGGTACAGTTAACCTTTACAGTCAGTGTTGTACTTCCATATTTCATGAGGCTAATTATCCCACAGAGAGTGACTCACACCATCCTCTCAGCTGTGATCCCTTTACATGGCGTGTACATTAAGTTAGAGCGCCCTCTACAGGACGACCCACACCTTATGCATCATGTATAGTGAGCAGCTGGTAATGCAGATCTTGATATGCAAAGTAGATCATTTTTATCAAAGGGATTAAACAAAGACAAAGAGCTGACACAAAAGATCTGAAGATGATTTATTTTTAAACCTAAGGAATGGTCTGTCTGGTTCCTCTGTCAGTAAAGCTTCCATGGCAACAGATTCTTCTCAGCCTCTGAGGGATGAATGCACATCAAACTGAACATTTCAATTCAGGGTCAAGATCAAAACTGGTGATCAGGACAAAAAGGTGATTAAGACTTCTTTGGGAATATTTCTGTCGACAGTTCTGTCCTCGTTCAGCTCTCTTTCTCCTCAGATCTTTAACACCGACTCACCTTTAAGTGAAGAGAAAATGAGAAATGAACATGTTGTCTGTTTTCGCTTCCTCTCCTGTTTGAAGTGACTTTGTAGAGATCAGTTCCTCTGATGGTGTCTGGATTGCAGGACAGGATGCTGCCCCACTTTTCTCTGTCAGAGGTGTTTGGGGTCCAGTAGCTCCTCAGGCTGCTCTCACATCTGAGCTAAATACTCACCGACATTATTTCCCCTCTCTGAGACTGGCCTGAGGCTGACACTAACTATTTTACTACAGTGCCTTGTCCCCACTCTGTTTGTCGAGGTTAAGTCATCAAGTCATGAGGTTTTGACCGATGAGACTGCTTTATTTTTTTTGCAACTGGGTGACTTTCCTCAAAGAGGGGGTGTTGTCCTTTTTTTAGTTTAGTCTTTAATCTATCCCTCTGGTGCCCCAGCAGTAGCTTTGCATGATTAGGAGCTGAAAAAAGTCTCTATTTTTCTCCCTCTGTTGTATTAAAAAACCTTTATTTCAGCCTCCATTTGAACTGCTTTGTATCAGCTGCTGTCTCTTTAAGGCTACCTGCTCCATTAACCCCCTTCTTTCTGATTGGCCAGACCATATGCTATTTTTAGAATAGCGAATGCTGGTGTGTTTTGATCAGTTACAGACTGATTTGGGGATTTCTACAACACATAATGCAAGGGGGATCGAAAATCTGCAGGTTTAGGCTGAAAATTGAGTTGTTACTTTACATTAGATAATTTGTAGTCAAGGAGGCCGATAACGGATATTTGGAGCCAGTGTTCATTTGCAGTAAAGGTGTCAAAATGTTGAATAATACAAACGCCAACACTAAACCTTATTGAAATGTTTTTAAGCATATTTATTTAAGGGACCGTGAGGACTTTCTAGACAATCTTGAGCTCTAGATTTTTGCCTGATTGTAATCTACAACTTCAAATGAGATTATCATTGTTAAAATAGGTGATTTATAAATGCTATTTGTCAGCTTCCTAATAGAGTCTAGCAGGGCCAAACTGATTTATGGTACACCAAAGTCTCTGTGACAACACCACACTGACCGAAAAAGTTTAGCAATGAGAAAAGAGATCTGTGTTTTTCTTCACCTTCTCTTTTTGTTCTGCCCTCCCCAGCTATTTACTAAGCTCGGCACCTATGGGACTGCAGACAGAGAGGTGCAGCTGCATGAGCGCCAAAATAACCAAGTTTTAAATTGATCTCTTATAGACTGATTATTGATAAGAAAATGACCAATGTCGATATGCATCAAAATGCCAATATCGGCACCGATTATCAGCCCAGACCAGTTATCGGTCTTTCCCTACTTTTGGTCCATGTTCAAAATATAGGGAACCAGAATCCCCCCTCATTAAAGACCCTGAAGGTATTTTTAGAATTTTAGTATTTTAGAATTGTAACTAACACACATCTCTCCTGATGGAGAAGTTGAGCTGGTACTTTCAGTGACAGTCAGCCATATCTGAAAGCGAACTGTAAGAACCATATTCATGGTTTGGGTAATGCTATTTAATCTTTTGCCACTGGGTGTCACTGTTTCATTTGGTAAGGTAAAAAAAAGGCATAAAAGGTGTGCACCAGTGAGGCTAGGTGTGTGTGTTGGCGCACGGTTTTTGACCACTGTGGCATGGAAGTGCAGTGTGTTTTTCAATCCTTTTGTTCATGGACTTGTTGCTGAAGGAGTATGGATTCCCACATTGTTGCAAATAAACTGGATTATTGTGCAAGAGAATCTGAGACTCCTCCGGACATTTTGAACAGACAGAAGGAATTTACCCATCTACTTGAAACAGTGCGTCAACGTAGTCAACCAGGATAAAGTCAAAACACATCAACAGACAAAGCTACCAACCATTTTTTATAATGTTCTGGCAGACTTTAGGTTTACAAACACATATCAGACTGTATTTCAAAAGACTTAAACCTGCAGATTGAAACCATAAACATGAAAATATGAGGCTCAGTTTTCATCTGGTGTCTTATGAAATGTGATTTTTCTTTCAAACCAAAGGAGTAGACCCTGCTGGTCATATAGGAAAGTGCAGGTTTAAAATGCTTTCATATGCAAAGCGACAGGTGAGATTTCCTGGGGACAAAGTAGAGTCTGTGTTCATCCCTCAGCCTGAGGTGTCTCCGTTCAGAGCTGTGCTGTTAATGTTTGGCACCAAGTTATCAAGCAGGATGACTTTTTTCTTTCTTTTGACAAAATGTCTTGTCCTCATGGTTGATACCAGTAGCACACTAGTGAAGCACAACTGTTGAAAAGCACGTTAAGAGTTCTCTTGGGAGCCAAAGCATGCAAAAGTTCCAACTTGGAACCAAAACACACATGAAAAAGGCCTCCCTTTGGTCCCAAAACATGCTAAAGTGCTCACTTGAGAGCTAAAACAGGTGCTAATGTGTCCTCTTAGGAGCCTGAATATTTGCTTACATACTTCCTTGGTTTGCAAAACACACCAAACTACCCTCTTGGCTGGTTAAAACATGATAAACTGATCTTATAGGAGGCAAAAATGCATGTGCCTATTTTTCTCCCTATTACTGTTCAAAAAGTCTGTGAATGGAACACTGCAGCACTACAACATAAATCCAAACAAGTTTTTATGGTTTATTTTGGTAAAATTGTCTCATTAATGTTAACCCTGTGGTGCATAGTGGTCACTAAAGTGGACACCTATTTAAAAGTTATTTACTCCTAAATTCAATGGTTCATGTGGTGGAAATTCATATTAACCTGTGTCAGAATATTTTTTATTCTTCTTAGGGCCTGAAAAAATGTTTTCAATTTTTTATCCAAATATATATATATATATATATATATATATATATATATATATATATACATTTTTTTAAGTAATAGTCAAGCATTTGAGGGTAAAACAAGTAATAACTATAAATTATTCAGTGTTAAAATGGATGAAAGAGAGTTAAAATGTTTTGGAAAGCATTAAAAAAAGATTATTCATGAAATTATCAAAAAAAAAGAAAGGAAGTCAAACAAAAAAATAGTTATTTTACATTAATTTCACTCTTTTTTTATGTTGAATATTCTGTTACAAATATTTGAAGAAAAAAAATGGAAAACATTTTTTCATGCCTTAAGACAAATAAAAACACTCAAAGGAAAAATTCAGACACTGGCTTTCATAATTCATGCATCAGAGGGTTAAGACATTAAAAGACAAAATTAATGCTTCAAATACATGTAAATATTTTAAAAATCTAACAATAGGTTGAGAGAAACATTTGTTTGGTTTTCAGGACATTATTTCCGTTAAGCACATTTTTCTGACTCCATTGAAATACATTTTTAATGCAATTAAA
Source organism: Thalassoma bifasciatum (assembly GCA_008086565.1). NCBI lineage: Eukaryota > Metazoa > Chordata > Actinopteri > Labriformes > Labridae > Thalassoma > Thalassoma bifasciatum. Next base: position 38,786 of record RPOG01003851.1, on the reverse strand, counting down.
GGCAATCTTGTCTTTTAAAGTAATTTTTCTGGACCTTTCAGGTGAATTAGGCTTGTATAAAGTCTTAAAAGACAGTTTTACTTAAGATAAGATATTATCACTTGTTAAAATTTCACTTCTTTGCAGTGAGAATAAGCAGGAAGACAGACAGTTTTTGTTAAGCTTTTCTTTAGATGGAGTGACTCTACAGGCTGGACTCTGTTGGTGAAAAGAGCGAAAAAAAAGCTGTATATGAAAATAATTTCATGTTTATGTTAGTGTGTGAATGCTTCATATGCTTCTTGAAGACTAAATACTTTAACTGTGAATACCTAAGTTATTATGGGATTAATTTGGACATCTCATCTAACACTGAGGTTGTTTAACTGATGTAAGCTCTAAGCAAACTACAATAACAAATTAGTTTAAAAAGTTTATTTCCTATTATGTGTCACTTCATAGTTTGATGTGGTTTCAAATCAACACGTCACCTCTTCACTTTGAATCCAATAAAGAGAAGATTTGGATTCTTTCATTTGCTTCCATTACAAATACACACTTAAGCAAGAGCCACATATTTACCATATGCGGTGCTCATGGGAAATGCAGTCTTCATCTCAAGAAAATAATACTGACTACATCCAAAAGTGTCAACACAACATGAAATCTTCTTACAGTGCCTCCCTGAAACTTAAAGTGTTCACTCAAATATCTGTGTTTACACATGAGTGAGCAGTGTTTCCCAGCATGCTTACACTTAGGGTTGTTGCAGGTTCCATGTCCATGTCTGTCTCTGTGATCTCTGCTTTCATCCTGAAACAAGAAGAAAAGATTTAAAAAAAACAGCCTGTTTGTTCTGTAGCTCTGATAAATCTCAGCGTGGTAATAAGAGAGGCTGTGCAGGCTGAAATCTCCCGTGTTGAGGAAACTCTGCATTAAGTGCACTCTCGCCTGCGGCACATTTTTGATTCGCACATAAAAAAAAAAAAAAGGAGTGGAAAGAAACATTAAAAATAAGATTTTATCGCATGAGGAATTCCACACTCCAGGTAGAAAAAGATGTTTTATCAAAAGCAGTTGTGTAAAACTCTGTGGAGACAGATTTCACAGTCCGAGCGCAGCACTTCACATTTCTGTGCTCGAGTTCCTCTTTTGTGTGCGTTTGAATGGGCCTTGTTTCTGAATTTGCGACACGGTTATTTTAGTAAAATGGTTTTCATTTACATTGTGCATCGCTTTTAATATTTCCTGTGCTTAACATTCACATAACAGTGGATAGAGACATGTATACGTTTTCTGTTCTTTAATCCTGATTATGCAGTTGGTGGAAATATTTACAATCACAGCACTTAGAAGCTGCAGCACACCACATCACAACTGTAGAAAAGTATCAAAAAATTATGGAGATGAGAGCAAACAGCCTTCAGGCAAAATCTGGCAAAGAAAGAGCCATGGATGGTAGCCTGTAAGTGTCAGACAGGCAGACTGAAGTACAGAAAACATGGTAGACAAGAACAGTTCAGGGACTTTGAGGTATAAATACAATGGTGCAGCAGTTACAGGCTGGTGTAGATACAAAGTGACAGGTAATCAGAGAGTGGGTCACAGGTGAGTGGGTGGATGTGGGAGTTGGGTGGTTAGAACAGGTGGAAAGGTCAAAGGTCATATTATGGGCTTAAAAGGTACCCTGGCTACCAGAACGTTATTTTCTTAAATAGTGACGTTAGTGGGTAGTGACGTCATATGGTTGCACCGGGCTCGATCTCATACAGGATCATATAAGTCCTTGAGTGGACTTCAGTGGTTTCCCAAGGCAGTTTTGTGGGTTTCTGTTGGAAAATAGTCGGCACAGCATTTGGCTTTAGTCTCCGTTTATAATGACCCACACCTGTCAGCTCTTTCATCAGCATGGGCCGGCTAAATGCAGCAAATGCTTCTGGGGAGAAGTGGTCAGAACATAGCCGCGGGTCCATGGGAGGTTGTTTACGTCCACAAGCGATTTCCCACAACTTCCTTCTTTTCTTGTCTTTTGTGAAGCTGTGCAGACTAACATCAGTCTGCTTGTTTCCTTTGGACTGAAAAGTGCACCCAAAAGCAGCCACATGTGGCATTATTATGTTTTTTTCCCTCCTGAAACCTCGTGACTTACGGCGACTAGTAGTGAGTAAACGGCCAAATCCAGATGCTCGGCAACAAGCAACCAATCTACGTCATCAACCCAGAATGCATTGCGGCAGTAAAACAATGGCTGTGCCAGAAGGATAGAAACTGTGTTTTAAACTGTATTTTTTTTAAAGAAAAACCAATTTGTTATGTCTTTTAACAACAAATTCTAGTTTGAGACAAACATTTAAGCATATTCATGCCTATTTGTCCTTACAGTCGCCGTTCTTTTTAAAAGGCAGACCCTCAGGGGTCTTCAACAATGAAATGTGCGAAACAGGTCAACATTTTTGGTTTGCATAGTTTTATATAGTTTTATATCAAATTATATCAAACTCTTGTTTTTATTTTGACAGTAATAGATGAAGCGTACAATCCTGCATAGTTTATAATTTTGGAAGGTTTTTGGTGATTCTTCCCCTGTCCCACCACCTTGGAGATGGTAGATTCAGGATGCAAAACTTTGAAACCATCAGTAGAGAAAATACATATGTGTTGTTCTCTTTTATCAAATACTGGCCAGGGGAATAAGTTTATGTCTGACGACAGCTGTGAGTTGAAAAAAAAGAGAAGAAAAAAACTAAACTAAACTACAGCAGTTACACCTGTGCATGTCTGAGGACGAGTCTATATTAAACCACAGCAGGTGTGGGTGTTTAGATCAGATATAAGGGGGGAAAAGAACATGATGGGGTTAACATTTTTCATTTTGTACATGAAGGAAATGACTTCATTTTTTTTCTTGCCTCATTAAGAGATAACAGAGTCTGATCAGCTTTGAAGAGACGGATACAGCATCTATTTGTGATAAAAAGTCTCTTTTACATTAAGGTTTATCTTTGCATAGATAATCTTTGTGTCGTCAGGCTCTAAAGCTTTTATCAGCTCAGTATCACTACCACCAGGGGCTTCTGGGTATTTACAATTATCGGGAAAGAGTGTTATTTTAATCCTGTGTGAAGTAAAAATTCAAAGGTAAATCATTTTCTATCTTCTGATTCTATGCCTTCTGTCTGAATCACGTCAGTAACTGGAAAAACAGGATAATCATTTTCTATTAAAAAGGTCTCTGCATTATTTCTGCCCTGTTTCCTGTCAGACATGGTGCAAGCTGTGTTAGAAATTACAGACAAACTTTTGGGGTAAAACTTAAGAGGATCATTTCCCGACGCACAGTGTGGAGAACAAACTAAAATCTGTCAAAGATCCAGATTAAATGAGTGACGAGGAAACAGTTTCTATTGGTCAAACAGATCCATCGCCTTCTATCACATGTTGAAGTGTCCTTATGCGAAACACTGAACCCAAATAACTCCAGCTGTTGGTCAGCAGTGTGTGAATGTGAGTGTGAATGAATATAGTTATTTAACACTGATGGTCCCCTGCTGTCGCGTGTGTGTGTGTGTGTGTGTGTGTGTGCCACCAGTGTGAGTGTCTGGATGTGTGGCTCAGTGTAAAGTGCTTTAAGTGGTCAAAAAAAGGTGATGCAAGTCCAAGTCCATTTACCATTAAGGTTTCCTGCAGAATGAGATGTGCATCATGTAACCTTTTTAAAAAGAGCAGACACACTTTTATATAGAGAGAATAAATTGGGAGATGGGCTCAATACAAACTGCTTTATGATGAACTTTGAATGAAACAGCTTATTTTAATGTGCTTTTAATGCATGCACTTTGTAGAAGTTATCCAGACGTGGATGTGCACTTCTTCTGCAAACGGTGGAGTGTGACACACTGAAGAGAATTTCAGCTCTTTTTAGTGATGCTGAACTTTTGGCTGAGCAAAGAGTCGGCTCGTTCAGCACCAAAGTGTTTCTTAGGAGCAATGTTTTGAGCTCTGACTGATGTAGTATAATAAACAATATCAACAACATTATTTTACATGATGTTTAATTGGAAATCGTCCATATGATACCAACAAATACCAGTCCTCTGAGAACTGTCATTGCTTTTTTATGTGGTTGACTGATCCAACACTTGAAGCAGCTTCAGTCTGTCAGTGATGAGCTTGTGGCTGATCGTAAACAGTTCATCAACCTTTAACATCTGTTGCGTATATAATAGCAACCAAATGGGTGTTAATTTCATAAACGAAGATTATGATGTTACATTTTGACAAAGAAAGGACAGTATTAGGGCGACTATACGTCCTCCTTTTTGGTTGTATTATTACGTCCGGGGGGATTTTATAAAATTCCCCAAAATGTCTGGGTTTTTCTCAGCTTGTTCTACAGTCTGTTGTTATGTATAGTAAAGTGCTGCACTGAGCTACTGCTATTATTTTGATGCACCAACCAGTCAAGATGTTGGGCATCTTGAGACATGGCCCATAAAAAGTCAAGATTTGAGATTTTAAAAAAAGTCAATTTTGAGATGAAAAGTCAAAATTCTGTGATAGAAAGTCAAAATTTTGAGATAAAAAGCGAAAATTTGAGATATAATGTCAAAAATGTAAGATAAAGTTGAAATTACAAGGTTGTAAGGTAGTGAGGTCAAAATTTTCAGATAATAAAGTCAAAACTCTCAGATAAAAAGCCAAAATTGAAATTAAAAAAGTCAAAATTCTCAGATAAAAAGCCCAAATTTGAATTAAAAATGTAAAAATCCACTGATAAAAAGTCAAAATTTATAATAAAAAAGTCAAAGTTCTCAGATAAAAAGCCAAAATTTAAAATAAAAAAGTCAAAATTCTCAGGTAAAAAGCCCAAATTTGAATTAAAAATGTAAAAATCCACTGTTAAAAAGCCAAAATTCAAAATAAAAAAGTCAAATTGCCACATTAAAAAGCCAAAATTTGAAATACATGTTGTTTTTTTTTCAGACTCTGACTTTTCTGAGGTTTAATTTTTGGGGACTGAATTTCTTGGGACTGTGATTTTTTTTTACACTGGTTTTTTTATTATTATTATTATTTTGATTTTTAAAATTATTCTTTTTTTTTTTTTTGATATGTTGTCTTTTTTCTCTCTCTTTTTTAATTTCAACAATGAAAAAAAGAGAAAAAATAGTGCTTGAAAAAAGATTGTTTCTCAAATTCAAAGTCTGATTTTGATGCTGGAAAATCAGAGTTAAAAATTCCTATTCAAACTCCAATGGCACCAAAATACTTCCATACTGGTGTTTGTTACAGACAAAACCACAATCATCTCCTGGGCTGACGTCTGATTCATAATTAAGGTTTTTTTTTTTTATAATTATTTATTTATTTACTGCTGTTAGCATTTACAGCTCCATGTCTTCTGCTCCAATTCTTCATGTTTGCTGATCTGCTGACACATTTAGTGAGATGTTAGTTAAGTGTGCAGTGAACTGTCTGTGCAGACTGTCTGTCACTTCAGGTGCATTTAAGGAAGTGGGGGGAAAAAAAAGGCAGGAAACGCAGTCATGTCTCTGCACGGGGGCCTGGTTGTTTGTGAGGGACACATCATGAGGCTGGTGCTGCCCCCTGAGATAAGGTGAATGTCATGGAGGCCATTGATGTTTTCTATCAGATATCAGTAAATTGAAACCTTCTAAGACTTTGTTCATACAGTGAGAATACACCAACACTGATGTCAGGTCTTAGTCCACAGGTTTCCACAGGTCACCAGGTTTCACTGATCCTTTGACCCCCCCCCCCTTAGATGTGGAGATGAGCTCCATAGCAGGGCTGAACAATTTATGGTTTTCTGGTTGAAACCCCAATGCCAGACGTCGTGATCATGTGATCATCAAAGCTGCGATCTGTTATGTCAGGTCTTTTACACACATGTGCCTTGAGTGTGACACTGTTGGGCAAGATCCTTTTTTTCCTTGGGATTTTTGATTTTTGTTTTTCTTATCATTACTTATTAATTTTTTTTTTTGGTGAATTGTTTTGTCTTTTATTTGTCTTCTTTTTTTAGCTTAACACAATTTCGGACATTTTGCACTTCATTACTGTTCTTCAGTTGTTCTAACTGCGATTGGTCAAGGACTTTAAAGAATGTACATGTATGGTTTTTGTTAATAAATACATTTGGAAACAATTCTTAACTTCAGTTTTTGATGTTTTGATAGTAAGATGTAATTTTCAGTCATGTTTGTACAGTTGTGCCTAAAAGTTTACACCCCCTTCAGCAGAATTTTCTGATATTTTTTTGCCTTTTTCTTAGAAAATATGAATGGTAACACAAAAACATTTCTGTCACTCATGGTTAGAGGTTGGGTGAAGACATTTATTAACAAACAACTGTGTTTACTCTTTTTAAATCATAATGACAACAGAAACTTCAAAAATGACCCTGTTCATTTTTTTATACACACACTGATTACAAGCAAATAGATCACAGGTGAGGATGGTTACCTTTAGTAGACATTCAAACACATTTGTGTTCACTTTTGTGCATTTATCAGGACAAAACCACTTCTTCTGTGTAAACTTCTGAACAGGGTCATATTTGAAGTTTCTGTTGTCATTATGATATAAAAAGAGTAAAATATCTTTTTTTCAAATAAATGTCTTCACCCAACCACTAACCACGACTGATAGAAAGGATTTTGTGTTTTCATTCATATTTTCTGAGAAAAGGCCAAAATATCAGAAATTCTGTTGGAGGGTGTAAACTTTTGGGCCCAACTGTAACTGTTCCTGTATATTGTGAAAACTTCACTGAAGCTTGATTCAAAGAAAATTGTGAATCGAATTGAAATCGCAATATCTGCCAGAAAAATCAGGATTTTCTAAAATCAGCAATTATCAACCTTGGGGTCCTATTTTCTAGGTGTCGCGAAATCATTTAATAAAAATATAACTCATGTTAAATTGGGGAATTGGGGATATTTTTTTCTGCTTCATTATTTAGAAGCATGAGCGGATTGATGGTGTAAGATCCCAAAAAACTCTTGAAAATACAGAGAGACAAAATGTTTTGACTTGTTCTTTGTCACAGTCAGTGACAAAAATACTAAAAATGAAATGTGGGCTGATTTTCTACCCAAATCATTGGTTTGAGATGTAAACTGAGGTTTTAATTATAGCACGTCGACTGTTGTTTTCTTTAATGAAAAAGAAAAATAACGTGTTATTTTATTTACGTTAACAGCAGCTACTGTCGGCCTGTTTATCATGTTAATAAATGATCATGATGCTGTTTTGTTTTTCAATAAATCCAAAAATGGTTTGCCAAAACAAAAAAGAAAAAGAAAAAGATGTTATTGTGCTTTTGAGTAAGATTTGTGTCTCACTTAGAAAGGATAGCTTAAGTGTGACCTAAAGTGCTCTATTGGTAAATGTCACAGCCTGGCTTAAAAGCATGTGACAAAAGAGGGAGACCACACATAGTCTGTCACATTTCAGAAAATTTATTTACTTAAATGCAAAGATAAGCAATGTAAGTAGTAGTCAGTATGTGTACAGTGTTGAGTGTGTGTGTGTAAGTGCGTGTCTGTGTGTGAAAGTGCATGAGCCCCACACAGGTGAAGTCAGTCAGGTCAGGGAAAGAGAGAGAAGCTGCACTGCAGCTCAGCTTTTGAAGGCTCCTGAGCCCAGCCCGCTCAGGTGTGCTGCATCCACACACTCAGGCGAAACTCCACCCACAACTTCCTGCTATGCAGACAGAAACAAGCAGCAGCAAGGGAGAGAGAGGCAAAGAACAGAAAGGCCAAACCCTAGGCCGTTACATAAATCGGAAACAAATAGTCGGCTGTATCATTGGGGCGTGTAGAGAACAGAAAGGAAACACCTTTAGACTATTAGAATTTATGAATTTAGACAAAATGTCATGAAAAACAACAAGAAAAACAAATATCCGATGATCCCCTCACTCAGTTGATTTTGCAACTTTTGATTCCTCTACTGGCATTAATGTGAAATTAAAGTTAGAGTTTTACTGACAGCTGATTAAAGGAATATAATAAGAACTCAAAGTTCTTTTTTTCAGTTTTTTTTCAGTGTTCGGCTTTTTTGTTTGCAGGGTCACTGACACTATTGCATGTTAAAATGGGGGTCGTGACCATTGACTGTATATAGAATGGACAGTGTGGCTCAGCCTGTCAACGTTCTACAATTTCGAAGCCAAAAACCCTGTTTCTCTAGCCGCCATTGTGCAGCCAGAGTCTGCGCAGTGAAGAATTTCTGGTGGAGCCAAGTAAAAAAAAGAAATAAAAATATTTATTTCTTCTTCTTCAGAAGGTTTAGTCTCTTTTTCGCTCTCTTTCCCGAAGTTTCTTATATCCTCGATAAAAACTACTCATGAACGACAGCTGTCAACTATCGCAACACAAAACTTTTAACACAGTTTTTAACGTCCAATAACTGATGAGAAACTAACTTCTCAGTAAAAAAAAGACTTGAAAACAATGCAGCCGAATTACATCGTCATACCACCTTAGTGTAAGGATGAGAGAAACGTTTCTACGAGGTATCGTAATTTTTTAAAGTTTTCCCGGCTCATATCTGTAATACATGGGGAGGCGGGGCTTATGACCTACACTGCAGCCAGACACCAGGGGGCGGGGCATCTGCTGGAGGCTTCAGTTTGAGCCGAACGTCATTACGTCCACTTATTATACAGTCGATGGTCGTGACTCAAAAAGGTTGAGAACCACTATCATGGATGAGGTTTAAGTCAGTCCAGCTGGGCTTGAGTTATATTTGAATTAAAACAAAATCTCCCAAAGTGAGAAACAGAAGCTATTTTTGATTTGAACAAATGTAGTTTCACGTTTTTTTAAGAATTATTCACTCACAGCACATCAAAAGATAACCCTCAGTTCAGTCTCCTCTGTGCTCTGTAACTGCACATAAAGCCTCGTAACGTTTTGTTTATCACCGCAGACATTAGTGCTTTATCTGCAGCTGTATTTCACCGTCTGTCTCTTGAACTTTTTTATGTCCTTGTAAGCTTTTCTCACTGAGTCAGACTCCAACTCGCTCTATCTGCAGCAATTTTCCAAACAGAAACAAGATTTTTTTTTTTCTCTCTCTCTCTCTCTCTCTCCTGGAGGCTGAATGGCTCAGGCCTTGGGCAACGTCTTATTGAAGAGCAAATAAAGAAGCTTTTTCAGCGGCCTATAGCGGGCTTTATTGAATCAGTGCATCAGGAGGGGAAGAAAAACAAACTGAACAGCTGCTTTTATCCCGACTGCACCGGCTACGTGTTGCATTTTATTTCGTCGGGCGCGTCAGACAAACAGCTAATCTCGGACATCTCATTGTGTTTGTAAAGGATGGGCTGCCTGGTTTTCTGTCAGTGTTAAACAAATAGAGCGAGCACTTTTCAGGTGCATTTTGGGACTCAATCTTTAATAGAAAAGCAGAGATTATAAATCAGGAAGGATCAGGACAGCAGTGTGATTTAAAGGCTCAGTGAAATAAGGTTTCAGAGATGAGGAAGAGGATTGTGGTTTGTGTGTAGAATGGTCTGGATGGGTAAGATTGAAGGGTAGAAAGGAGGAAGAAGAAGAGATGGTGTCACTTATTGGTGTCTGTAGAGACTTTCTGAAGCCTGATGGTGACTGGAGAAGCTTTCGCTCTCTTGTTTTAGAGAAACCTAGAGACAAACAGAAGCAGAGCCAGATCTAATTGATCTTATTAAATGTTTGATCATGCAAAACTGAGCTGTGATATAATAAAAACAGATGTGTTATGAAAAGTTCAACCTGTGTTGTTTCTATGAATTGAAGAAGAAGCTCTGAAGACATTTTTTTTGTATCAGGCTGTAAAATTTAATTCTGTTTTTCCTTATCTTTGGACACAGTCCTAACAAATGGAACTCGTTTCCCTAGTTCTGTGTCGTTTTCATTTCTTGAAGTTGGAGGTTGGCATCAAGTTTACACCCGGCATCATCATGTGACCAATTCCACCAGATCTGTTTATGCTTTTTTACAGTCAAAAAACATAGCGCGAAGGCGAGACACTTTAAAGGTAGGGTCTGCAGGATTTTCTTAAAAAAATAAAATGTCAACTTTCACAGGCATAATCCTGCTCAGCCACCATCTCTGGGCCTCTATAAATAGTACAGGCCAAAAATTTGGACACACCTTCTCATTCGATGCATTTTCTCTATTTTCATGACTATTTACATTGTAGAATCTCACTGAAGGCATCAAAACTATGAATGAACACATATGGAGTTATGTACTTAACAAAAAAAGGTGAAATAACTGAAAACATGTTTTATATTCTAGTTTCTTCAAAATAACCACCCTTTACTCTGATTACTGCCTTGTCTACTTTTCACATTTTTCAAGATGCCATCACCTGAAATGGTTTTCTCTTCACAGCTGTGCTTTATCAGGGTTAATTAGTGGAATTTCTGCCTTTATCAATGCAGTTGGGACCATCAGTTGTGTTGTGCAGAAGTCAGGTTAATACACAGCCAACAGCCCTATTGGACAATTGTTAAAATTCATATTAAGGCAAGAACCAATCAGCTAGCTAAAGAAAAATGAGTGTCCATCATTACTTTAAGAAACGAAGGTCAGTCAGTTCGGAAAATTGCAAAAACTTTATGAGAATGAGACGGTGTGTCCAAACTTTTGGCTTGTACTGTATGTGTCTGTGTCTGTGTCTGCCTCAGCCCCCACCTCTATCTGTATATTAATGTTCGAGATGTTTAAGGGCCCAAGTAGGTGTGGTGGCCAATCATGGTGTGCCCTGTGTGCAGCTGACGTGGTTTGTTGATGTTAGCGAGTGGGGGAAAGCTATCCTGAGCAGCTACAATAGCAGCCGTAACATAGAAAAAGAATAAATCAATATTTGCAGGACACCTCATTTACCTGCAGACCCTACCTTTGAGACATGACTGGAAAATAGGAAGTGAAGGGGCCAATCTGACATGAGGTGCATTCCACAGTTTAGGAACAGCCACTGCAACGGCATGATCTCCTTCTGTGCTTCAGAAGCAACAGCAGACCTGAGTGACCTTGTGGAGACACGGGTCAGTGAGAAACCAGAGAGACAGGGATTTAAAAGTAAATTAGAAAATCTGATCCTAAAAAGAATAGGAAACCAGTGGAGTGAGGCCAGAATGAAAGTGATGGGCTTTCATCTGAGTGCTGTTTCTGAAATGGAGTTTCAGGAGAGGTTTTCCTGCACACTGGCCAAACTTTCAGAATAATTTATTGCAATACTTCAGTCACAGAAAATTTCTAAGTACATGTTTATATCGACTGAAGGAGCCACCTTTAATGGGAGTGACTGTGTGACTCCAACCAATCACTGCATCCCACGTCTGGTACAAAATGTAAATATAATCAAGCATAAATAAACAAAGGAAGCAGAATACAAAAACAGAACATTCTAGACTGCCCTGGCTGAATACACCAGGTCCTAATAAAAGGTAATGGCTAATGATCAGTCAGAAAAAAATATACGACAGAGTCAAAAACAAACTCACTGTACAAAAGTATGTAAGAAGAAGGTACAAAAAAGGGGGCCTGAAAAAGACAAATAGACCTAATAATGTGACCACAAATACGTTTTTGCCTCTGTCGTATGTAAATGTGTGAAGATTTTTGCCATTCCTGAAAAGCCAATTGTAAAATGAAATGAAATCTAACTCAAACTTCAGGGAATCGCAGTGTATTTCATGAGTCACATGTCTTGAAAACAATGACTTAATCCAAGCCACATTCACCCAACAAGTCCAGAATAATGTCTCGTTTCAAGATATAAAAAACAAGAAAGACGCCTGAGTTGCTCGTAGAGACTCACGACTGGGTGAAGAAAATTTTATTCAAGAAGTTTTTGAAATGAGACTGACTTCTTCATACAAGAAATGAAACAAGTGGAGTTTTCTGGGCTCGTCAGGTGACTGTGGAGTCAAATAAGGTGATTTTACTAACTCAAACACTCTTTTGATTTCAGTTTTGCAGTAATTGATATTACGTCTATCCCACAAAGACCTCATAAAGCTGCAGATGAACAGGGTCTCTGTGCATTAGTGTTAATCTTTTCACATACATCTAAATGAGCCATTAAGCATTCATGCACAGCCTCAATCAGACTCAACAGGGAGAGAAAAACAGAGATTGATTGCATTCTGCATTCAGACCTGATGCTTTGGGCCACTTATGGAGGAGGTCTGGGACACATTTGTCCACATATGTCTGGCTTTTTCAGACATGTTTAGAAGTTCACATAAAGTGCGCCCACTGTAAGCAAGGCATGCTGGGTATAGACCAGTCCACTCTGCATTACAGCGGCTTTTCCATGGAAAACAGTGATTATGTCTGTGATTTATTCAGTAAAACAGGCTGCGGTCCAATTTCTAACATATGATTCTGAACTGAAGAGGGATGCTGTGACATGAAACGGCACAAGTCAGACATGTGATTAGACGTTTGCAAGTGTGTGATAATGATTAAGAGACTACTTTTCCAAAAGCACCTCTAACTCCTCACATTTGAAGATAATTTCAGGACACCCTGATATTTTCAGGAACTTAACTTTCACACAGCAGGACATTTCTCTGACAGACACACACTCATACATCGCTCTTTGTAGGAGTTCAGAGAAGCTGGAGCTGGATGGAGTGAGCAGGGGGAGCGGAAGAGGAGTGTTTTTTTTTAATGAGATCTTTATTTTTTTAGTTAATTCCATAAGCAGAGTAGTCAAGACATGAGGAGAAATAACAAGTGCATGTAAAATAAACTCTTTTTCAGCCATGTGACATCCATGAGTCATGAAGAATAAAGGAAATATGGAAGTGTTAAAACCTGCAGTTCTTCAAGTGTCCACTTGGGGCTGGCGGCAGGAAAACCACAAACCACACACACTCTCTAAAAAAGCTGCAGAAACAACATATTTACAGCCTGGTGCAATGAAAAACATGTTTGTTTGTAAGAAAAACAGCTAATGGAGTCCAAAAAAATGCACCAATCAAGTTTCTTGAATTAAAAAAAATAATGTAAGAAATTGAACAAGTCCGATTATATAACCCATTTAGAGTTTTTTTTCTTTACAAGCAATTCAGGTGTCAGTTTTGATCCTTAATGCCTTGAAATAAGACATTTTCTGGACATTCTAGGCAAATGTGGCTCACATCGAGTCAAACGAGACACTTTTTTACTAGGGCTGAATACGACGGAGTATTGGGGCCACAGTGAGGGAAAAAAAATGGGGGGAGGAATTTTTTTCCCCCTCCTCCTCATCAAGTCAGTAAAGTCGAAATGTCGAGAATATAGTCGAAATGGCAAAAATAAAGTTGAAATGTTGAGAATAAAGTCAAAATATAGTGTTGAGAATAAAGTTGAAATGTCAACATTATATTTCAACTTTATTCTCAACATTTCGACTCTTTTCTCGACATTTCGACTTTATTCTCGACATTATATCTCAACTTTATTCTCAACATTTCGACTTTATTCTCAACATTTCGACTTTATTCTCGATATTTCGACTTTATTCTCAACATTTCGACTTTATTCTCAACATTTCGACTTTATTCTCGATATTTCGACTTTATTCTCGACATTTCGACTTTACCGACTGGGTGAGGGAGAGGGGGAAAAAATTCCTCCCCTCATTTTCTTTTCTCAATGTGGCCCTAATACTCCGTCGTAGCTGAGCAATATGACAAAAAAAAAAAAAAAAAAAAAAAAAAGATCACATTATAATTTTTCATTTCAACTGATCTCAGTTATTATCACATTTTTTTTATATTTCTTTTAGACTGCCAGTTTTTAAGCATCTGCACCGAAAACTACAGAAATGAGAGATTAGTTCAACATTTTATTGACATGAAAAGCAAAAGAAACAAATAGCTCCCTAGAGAATAATGAAGACTCTTTAAAATGTGAACATTGTCATTATCAAAAAGACATTGCATTACATCTATTTTGCTGCCCAAAGCCTCACGTTTAGCTAAACATTTGGTCACTCCGTTTACTTTTCTGGCAACTTACATGCAGTAGTACAGGAAACAGTCAACTCTGATTGGCTGTTATTGCACATGTTCCTGCCATGTTTGATTGATTAAATGCACTCACAGCTGATCACTGTAATTGATCTGAAATGTATCAGAATCACAAATCATGATCATGTAATCACCCAGTGTTCTTGTGATCCAGTCTAGGGGATAACGTGGTAACGTAAAGGTGGTTACTCCTTTCTCACCACCAAGATGATGACACAGCACAAAAAAAAAAGAACAGGAAACAAGATTTGCAGACCATAAAAATTAAATTGAATTATTTAATTTTGTTCAAAGTACAGAGTTTCCTCAGGGAGAGTAAGCTTTAAGAACAAACAAAACACTGTTATAAACCAAAAACCACACCTGGGGTCCGTTTCACAAAGCAGGTTTAACAATCTCTGAGTTAAACCCTGAACTCTGAGTTGATCTCCTCTGAGATAGAAAACTCTGAATGTTCGGTTCCAGAACAGCGGATTTGAGTTTGTTTGATCAACTCGGAGTAGTTTCACCTGGAGTTACACGCGTACACCACCGCTGTAAAAAGACAGCATTAGTGGAGCCCCGATTCGACGAGTCACCATAGCAACGGGGAAGCGGAGGGCGGCGTGAGAACTGGAAATCTTAATGCGCTCATACAGAGAATTTTAACATGATTTTAGGAAAAAAGTGCAACAGCACAGCAGCTGCAAAAGAGAGGGAGACAGTGTGAGAGAACATTGCTGCTCTGGTGAATGTGTAAGTTTAAATGTAGTCCGACAATCACAATAATATTACAGGGAAAACTGCTGAATGTAGATCATTCATTTATTTTCTTTAGGTGCAATCCTGCGGGGGAGAAGCACACTTGGCAGCAACTTAAGATGAAATATAAGAACAAACTGTTCAAACAGGTGAGACCTCCACATAATCTCACGGGTTTACCTCACTTTGATCACTTTTTACATTGTTAAATAAATATTACGTGGCTTTTTGACTGTGCAGTTGTTTTATCTCCAACATAATGCTGTTTACACACACATAAATGTCTTCTCAACCTGCAGACAGTTGCCTTGCATCTCCGATATTATTATTAAAAAAACCTGCCATTTACAAAAAATTGGAGCACAATACACAATATCTGCTGGGATGTGAGAGACTACAGCTGGTAATGTTGCAAATGTAAAGACGGATTATTGTGTCTGTAAATGATGGACTGTGATGTGAAACGGTAACATTTAAAAAAGAATGAGAATTGTCGGGAAATGTCAGAACATCCATGCGCGCTCTGATGATAATCTCCCGAAAACTATTAAAAATATTCATATTAATAATGCTGCACCTTCATCAATGAATTCATTGTCAAAAGGACATGCTACGTTTGTGACAAAAGTCGACATGTATGTTTCTTAAATAAAAGACAGCAGAGCCGTGTTACGCCAAAACTCGCCGGCTGACTGAAAGAATGAGGAAATCAAACATGGTGTGTGGTTGAAAGAGGGCAGAGGCAGAGAGAAACACGAGGTTCATTGACAAAAACCTGGTCCCTACCAGGTTAGTTTCACAGCATCTGTTACTACAGTAACTGACCGAGAGCTGAAGTTACCTCTCTCTGTGAAACAGGCTTGCGTTACCCCTCTTTCTCTGTTTGAGTTACCTCGATTTGTGAAACAGAAAATTCAGAGTTTCCCTCATTTCAGGGTTAATAGACTCAGAGTTTTCACTAAACCTGCTTTGTGAAACGGACCCCTGTTTCTACACACAGAAAAAACAAAAACAATCATACCCTGGCTCTCTAAATATTAAACAGGAAAAAAAACTACCAACTATTCTCCCCTGCTGACTTGGGTTGCTTTATTTATTAACTCTTAGTTTTCGCTGAAAGATCACAACACACAATTAAGCGCGCCTCTAAACAGTATAAGTCAAACACAATACAATAAACACAGTCACGCCAGGTGCGTTATTGCTCAAGATCACGATTCAGACATAGACTCTCCTTTAAAACTCTGTTGAATGTTGGGCTGAAATTCAACCATTTGCATTCGAACATGAAGCCCCGCCTGGACGTAGTCAGAAAATATTCCTCAGGGTTTGTGGATGTGAGTAATTCCATGTGAAGAGGTTGATTGAAATAAAACAAGTTGGGTCTTCTGTTCGTCTGTTCGTCTGTGCTCCTTCAAAGATTCTTTATGCTTCGGGGGATTTTTCTTCAGCAACTCATTTACAAGTTGATTAAACACAAATTCAGTTTTCATGGAGGTAACAGATAAAAAAAAAGAGTCAGAATGAAGAAAAACCGAACAAATCCTTTCTGAAACCAAACTGCGTGAAGCTGTTTCTTGTGGCTGTTTTTAGACATTTTACCTTTGTCAAAATTAAAACTGATTCCTGCTATTTTATAAACATTTGACATGTGTGACACATATTACATCAGTTATGTTTAATACTGCGAGATAAAATCATTATCAGTCAGAAAAACAGTCAAAACTTCATGCCAGGGGCGATCAGATTCAGATATATGGGCTGAGATTTGTACCACGAGAAACTGAATTTGAATCATATTCAATATGATTGAATTATAAGATGTAAATTTCAACATCAGCATGCAAACTTCAGATTCAGTTTTACAATTTTATTTCAATTCAGAGTGGCACAACAAGTACGTAGTCTTGCTCGTGAGGAAAACTAATTGAATACAGATTCAGGTTTAATCAGGCTTCAAAGCAAAGCTACCAAAGTGGTTTGTGTTTTAATGAGTGGTAGGTATGAAGTAATATTATGGTCCTTAATTGGTGTTAGCTCAAACTAGCTGCCAAGTTAACCATCAGTTGTGACCCAGTTTTTAGTTGGTCCCAAAGCATAATGGCATAATGACTCCAAAAGGTGAGGATAAATTAATTTTTATTTTCATAATTTGACACTGGAGGGTGTTAGATGAAGGAGCAGAGTATTAATACACTTAAGTTTAGAGCAAATCTGATTAAACCTGAATCTGTGCTCCATTGCTCTTCCTTACGAGCATAGACTACTTGCTGGTTATGTCAATTTGAAATGGACTGGAACTATAAACATGAATGCAGATTTTGCAAATGAAACTAAGTTTTATATTTTTAGATTTCAGAAGTATAGAGAGTTTAATTTTAAAGTAAGTAAATCCAAATACGATTTCAAGGCAAAAATATCTGTTTCAAAACATTAAATTCTATTTCAGATCATGCTTTTCAAATTCAATATCATAATTCAAATTTAGTTTCAAGTAGCACAAATCTTGGCCCATACAGATAGCGTCAGATCAACAGTTGAAACTACAACAATCACAGACCTAAGTAGGTTTGAGTCTTGAGTTAAAAGAACAGATTCTTGAGCGGGTTCAATGCAGACATTATGGGTAATTAAACACATTTTACATCTATACCAGGAAGGTTGGAGTCTGTTTGTCACAACTGGAAAATCAAAAGGTCCCCTGTGTAAAAATTCTGAAATTAGAAACCCAGAGCATCACCTAACACCAGGGGCGAATCGACTGGGGGGGCATTGGGTGGCAGCTGCCCCCCAAAAACAAAGCCTTGCCACCCCTGTTATAAAGATTTAAATCAAAGGAAAGTAAAACCTCATCTGACACATCTATGAATTACCAACAGCAGTAAATGAGATGATGTGACATTACCCCCCCCCTCCCCATATTCCCACCACAGTTTTCACTTGAACACAGCATCGTGAGGAAACAGAGTTTTGAGCAACACAATTAGACTGAGAGAGAAAAATAATAAACCATCTGTCACAAAAATAAGAACCATGAAGGCCTTAAAGTTGTGAGGCTGAGTTTGAAATTATAGAAATTCACTGACTGACAATGAGATAAGCCAAAGTTGTGAGAAATAAGTCAAAATTTGACCTTAAAAGTCAACATTTTTTTGATGAAAAAGTCAAAATTATGAGATTATCGTCAGTCATTTGAGAAATAACAGTCAAAATTCTGGGATAAATAGTCAAAATTTAGGGGGCAAAAGTAGAAATTTTGCCTTTTTATCTCGAAAATGTTGATTTGACGTGCAAAAAAATTAAAGAAAATAAAAATATAAAAGGAGAAATAGCAGCAAAGCCAGTTTTTCACTTTGAAATTATGGCAGAACTGGCTTCAATACATTATTTATGTCACATTTGTCAAAATTTCCACTTCAAATAGAAAAGGGGTGTTTTAAATTTTGCCTTACTTTGTTGTCTTTGGTAGAGGGTCCTCTTTTTGGGGCTTTTAGAATATGGTCACCCTAATGTTAAATTAATCCAGCACACAGACTTCTCCCATATTGCCATCACTTAACAATAGACTACTCGTGTCTTGCGCCCCACAGTAATATTTCTCCAGATCGCCCCTGTCTAACACTCAGTTTATGATCTGTCTCATGAAGAGTGACGTTCAAAATGTGGAGTTGTTGAACATAAAACTGAGCAGAACTCTCTTTCCAATGACCCAGCTTTGGTGCAGTAAAGAGGCTTCATGCTGTCTGTGTCCCTGAGGACATGCATGCTGTTTTATTATTATTCTCCTTTATTAATATTCAAATGTGCAGATTTATGTTTCTAGCCTGTTTTAAAGGCCGGTGCTCTGTTTGTCCCAGGTCCACCTTTCTGTTCCCACTAAAAGCTGACTCATTCTTTACAGCTCTTAATGAAGCTGCTAACATTTAACTCCTGCTGGGGGGGTGGGGTGGGGGGGGGCCTTCCCCACGTTTGGAGCGTGACTTCAAAGCTGTTTACCAGCAGGGCGGTAAAAGCAGCTGCATGCACAGAGGGGCTCATTTGTGAACGTAAGTGTTTTTAATCTAGATTAAGTCTGGCTGTTCTGTAAGAACAGGTCGACTTGTGGGAAATTAATGAGTGAACTTGCCCTGAACACAGAGGAACAAGGTTGGCTTTTAATAAGAGTAACCTTTAAAAAAAAGCCTTCAAGTTATTTCAAAGACAGAGAGGATTACAAACTCACTAGTGAAGAGGAAGATTCAACATCTAAAGCAGAAACTTAGAGAAAATCAAGGTGGTGTGGGGGTGGAGAAAGACTGCAGTTCCTTTAGTGTCCACTTGAGGCTGGATCCAAAAGTGAGTCAATTCTCTTAGGCATCCATCTTTTTTCTTTTTTTTCTTCTTTTTACTGCAGAAGCAAACATATCTATAGCCTGGAACCATAAACAGTGTAGGTGTCTGTGGCTCTTTGTTGTGTTCATGTCAGCTACACTGAGGATGTTTTTATAGAGCTCAGGGTTTTTGTCAGGTTTATGAAAGGAGTTTCCAGACTTTTCAGTCCAGGAACTTTTGGAATTGTGGTGCTGCCATACAAAAAAAAAAAGAAAAAAGAAATGATTGATTTAGGTGATTTTTATACAATGAGGCTACTTAAATGCACATATTGCTATATTTCTTGAATTCATCATCTTCCACTGATACTGTAATAAAAAGATAAGGGAAACAGATCAAACAGTTTTGATTAACCTATTTTGTTTTTGTCCAAGTATTTTTATTTTTTCTAATGGAGATCAATAAAATTACTACATCGCCATTTGGATATTTAAGTTAATAATAATAATAATAA
Organism: Thalassoma bifasciatum; assembly: GCA_008086565.1. Lineage (NCBI taxonomy): Eukaryota > Metazoa > Chordata > Actinopteri > Labriformes > Labridae > Thalassoma > Thalassoma bifasciatum. Next base: position 19,200 of record RPOG01003851.1, on the reverse strand, counting down.
TAATAATAATAATAATAATAATAATAATAATAATAATAATAATAATAATAACTTTATTCATACAGCACCTTTAAAAACTTTACAAAGTGCTTTACAGTGGAGGCCCATACTAAAATAAATATACAACAGTGAATAAAAGACAAAGAACAGGGAACAATATTGAATTGAACAATATATAACAACCAAGAGAACCCAGGCAGTACAAGGACACTATACTGAGACCATGAGGACCAGAAGTAAGAAGGACTAAAAAAGCAAATGAACAGTAATTGGGGGAAAAAAATAAATTTAAACAACAAAAGTGAAATAAAACAGTGAATAAATAAATAAAGAGGATAATTAGAGCAAAGCCAAAAGTTAGAATGAAAAGGATGAATAACTAAAAATGCTCAATTAATTAAATAAAAAAGGAAAGTGAACAGGTGAAAATAAAAAAAACAGTAATAAAACGAATATTAATGAATTAATGTGGCTACAACAAAAGCAGTCATTAAGTGTGGAAGAGGGTAAGAACTTAAATAAATGAAACGTATAAATACATAAATAAATAAACAAGTCAAAACAGTAAGGGGGGTTGAAAGAGCACAATCAGCAGAAGTTCAAAGAAAGTAACTTTGCTCCCTCCTCTTTAAGTCACCTCACTTCAGACCGCTCACTCTCCGGTCCTTCCAGAGCCCCCCCATCCTATGTGTGTGTGCGTGTGTGTGTGTGTGTGTGTGCGTGTGTTTGTATGAGGACAGGAGGGAGAGGAGCTTTAAAGTCGTTTAAAGCATTGAGCCCACACAAGCTCACAGAGATGTGTGTATATATCAGTCTGAAGCCTCCAGGCTGCAGGGACAGTTCACTTGAATATTAAACTTTAACTTGACTGTGATTTTCCTCTTTTTGAATGCAAATGCGTAAAAAAAAAGTCCAATGACAGGGTCTTGAGTCATGGTGCTGATGCTGTTTCATGGATCAAATGGTTGAAGTGAACCTCAGATAAACTCAGAGCTATCAGTCAACATCAGAAAGTTCCTCACAGAAGATTAATTTCACTGCAAACACTTTCAGGCACACTTTCTAACAAAACATTTTTCACACCAAGCAAACTTTTGGTTCTGACTCCTTGCCAAGGATTGAGATTTTGACAGTTTCGGCAGGAGTGTTATGATGGACTCAAACTTTCCTTCAAACTTTTCCCAGAAATGGACAAAGAGCACAAGCTAAAACACGAGCTCATCTGTTTGTGATAATGTTCTGGAATTATGACCTTTTTTTTGCAGAAGTTTCTCTCCACAGGTCGTCTCACTGATTAACAACTAACAATTAAAAGCGTCACAACAATAACAATATAAGCTCAGAGGCAACTACAGCCCATTAGTCATGTTCTACTGTACATTCTTTGCATTCCACATTTCATTGCACTATTTAATTAAAATGTGGAAATATTTTTCTTCTTTTTTACAAAAGTTTTTATTTCTCATTTTTTAATTTCTTAATCCCTTTCATTACATTTACATTTTTACATTTGATTTTGAAATCTATTTGTACTTGTCTTTGCGGAGAATTCTACAGAGGGAGTACAGTTAAAACGGAAGAAAAATTCCTAAAGATACTCAGTAGGGCTGAAAGATTTATTGTTTTCTGATCGAAATCGCGATTTCAAACATCTTGATCATGTGATCGCTAAAGCTGCAATTTTTTTTTTTTTTGCTCCTGACTGACCCAGGATCAGTTGTGTCAGCTGTTTCACACACACACGTCTTGAGTGTAAAACTGTTGGGAAAATCCTTTTTTCCATGGGATTGTTGAATTTTTTAAAAATTGTTTTGTATTATATTTTACTTAACTTAACACAATTAAGAATGTTTTGCACTGCATTATTTTTTAAAGTTAAGAGTCAAAGATAGCTCTTTTTGTTCTTCAGTTTTTAAAACTAAAAATACAATTTAAAAGTCTGGTTTAGAAATAACAAGAATAGGTGTCAGACTCTGGGTTTGATAAAAGTCAAAATTTGACTATTTATCTAAAAATCTTCTTTGAATTTTTTTTTTTGCCTTTCATTCCATAATTTTGTATTTTTGTTGTATAATATTGACTTTAATCTTAAAGTTTTGACTTTTTATATCAAAATTTCAACTTTTTATCTCTAACATTGCCTTTATTTCAAAACATAGACTTTTTAATCTTAGACTTTTGTCATCTCAAAATTTTGACCCTAAATGAGAAAGTTTGGACTTTTTTCACAAAATGTTAAATTGATTTTTGAAACTCTGGAAGTTATTAACTTTTTGTCCCAGAATTTTGTCTTTATTTCTCAAAACTTCCACTTTTTATATTAAAATATTGACCTTTTAACTCAAAGTCGGAAACAATTCTTACCTTCAGTTTTTATTTTCATCCTCACATTAGAGTAAAAGCTTTTGATGTTTCAATGGTTTGATGTAATTTTCTGTCAAGTTTGTAAATGTTACTGTACATTGTGAAAACTTCACTAAAGTTTGATTTAAAGAAAATTGTGAATCCAATTGAAATCGCTGTATCTGCCAGAAAAGTCACAATTAGATCTTTTCTAAAAAGCCCTAATTCTCGGCAACAATGTTGATTCTGATTCTGAAATCTCAAGGTTAGAGTGCCTTAGACAGACTTTAACCTCAGAATTCTAACTTTAATTGCAGAATTCCAACTTTTTTCTCGAAATAAAGTATATTAACCCTGTGGTGCATAGTGGTCACTACAGTGGACACCTATTTAAAACTTATTTACTCCTAAATTCAGTGGTTCATGTGGTGGAAATTCATATTAGCCTGTGTCAGGATATTTTTATTCTTCTTCAGGCCTGAAAAAATGTTTTCAATTTTTTTCCCAAACATATTGTATTTTTAAAAATGTTATAGACAAACATTTGCGGGTGAAAACGTGTATTAACTATAAATTATTCAGTGTTAAAATGGATGAAAGAGAGTTGAAAAATTTTTCAAAACATAAAAAAAAGATTATTCACGAAATTACCAAAGAAAAAAAGGAGTCAAACAAAGAAAAAAAGAGTCATATTTACATTAAGTTCACACTGTTTTATGTTAAATGCTCAGTTACAAATATTTGAAATAAAAAAAAAGGAAAATATTTTTTCATGCCTTAATACAAATAAAAACACTCAAGGGAAAAATCCTGACACTGACGTTTATCATTCATGCTCCAGAGGGTTAAAAAAAAAATGTTGGACCATTTGTTTTTCCCAGTGGCCCTAAATCTCCACTGTGAGAAGGTTATTCAAACCTCTAAACATTGAATACTGCTTAGTCAGACCTTTGGAAATGGCTGCTGGTTTAAGAAAAAAATACATTTATATCTGGAATCTGTGTAGAGATCTTGTAATTTTTGAATAAACAAAATTCAAATAATGTTTTAAAATCAATGTATTAATTCATTTGTGATTTCACACATTTTAAAGCATCTACAACCAAAGGAAAAGTCTTGAAAGATTTTAAAAGTTCAATTTATTCCTAAAAAGGCTGAAGAATTCACACAAAGACATGTTTGACACATTAAGTGGTTTAAAAAAGGGAAAAAGGACCAGATTGGTTGTTAGTACAATAAATATAAAAGGGTTTACGATGTCACCATGACATCATTCTTAGGCTTGAAAAACTCCTCTGTATCATCCACAGTCTGTCAATGCCATGACTGACAGTAATGAGATGAGCGAATATAAATACTTGATATTACTGGGATCAAAAAGCTGAATTTGTCACATTGCGTCATTTTCATTTGATCTGAGCCTGAGTGACTGACTCAGTGCTGCTGTGCTCCGTGTCATCCCGGCTCTGTAATGCTGCTGTAAGCTCCGCTTTACAAGCTGACGAGGAATGAAGCCGCCTTGTTCCTGTGCTCCTCGCTAATCCCAGATTCTACACACGGACAAGCAGAAGTCACTGTTACGCAAGGTAGCATTTCTTTTGTGAGTTTGTGCACACACATACACATACACACACACAAAGTATTTTACTTAAAGCAAAATAGAGCTGGTCTAGTGAAAAACTCTCTCTTCCTCCCCCTCCTCCTCCTCTTCCTCCTCCTCGGTTTATTCATTCAGGAGGTGTCAGAGCAGCCAGAAGCAAACAGACCTCCAAACCTGATGCTATTTTTACCCGGGCGGGCACGAGGGCAGAGACCTTTATCAAGAAGCCTCTTAATCCCTGAAAGCAAACAGAGCAGCAAAGTGACGTAAGAGCGATGATGAGTCGCAGATTCATGTCAGCCAGAGGAACCTCGCTGTTATTGCTTCACCAACAGGAAGAGAATATTTCATTTCCATTTCCATTTGTGCCACCTGCACTCTGCTATCAGTATGCACAGACCTCGCTGCAGACTGGAGGATGCTAGATGCTATTTGTGGGATTTTCTTTACATAAAAATGAAGTGATTTATATTCCGGGCCAGCAAAAAAGTGTGCAGCATCAGAAGGGTCAAAGAAGTGCTCAGAAGAACTGCAGCACTGTAAACTTTGAGCTCAATGTAATCACAAAAGGTTCTTTAATTTATCCCATATGTCACCGTAGACATGAAAAATCGGATGATCTTAATCAGATAATTTCTTTAATCATAGCTTCTGATACAAAGGAAGGGTTTCTTTTACGTAGCATGAGGTGGATTTAAAGTGGTTTTAGAGGACTGCAGCTGCAGGAGTTTAAAACTGTGAATATGAAACCGTACTTTGAACAATCAGCCATCGTGTCCCAGAACAAAACAACAGCAGTTAGATAAACGTCAGAAATGGAGGATCAAGTGTTTATGTGTCGTGTACAACTTATCTCAATCCATCTGACCCTGGAGCCTGTTTGATGGTGAGCCATGCTGTTAGAGATCCAGTTCAGAGAGTGTGGGCTCTGCTTGTTGGTGAATGGATCTGTTAGTCATCCCTCCACACGTTAGAAGAACAAAACTGTGTTAGCCTTCTCACTCTTTTAACCTGTGTTTATGAGGATTTTTAGGATTTAAAGAGGGAGTGTGCTGTTCTCTCATATTTTAAACATGTATATAAAGTAACAAAGCTGGATGTTCAGACTTCACATGTGCAGATTTCCAAACCTCCACGTGTTTATATGTTGTAGAAATCTCTGGATCTGTTTGTAAACTAATCAAAACAGTTTGTTCAAAACAATTGCACGGAATCTTCTCAATATCTAGTTGAGATTTGCGAATGTAATGACGCTATTGCATAAGAATCCCTCAACTGGTTTATGACACATTTGAGAGGTGGCAGCAGGGATGACAGTAATCTTCTGTTTTTTCCACAGTCATAAGCTGTAATCCCATTTTACAGTGCACGATGATAGAAAACAAACAAACAAACAAAAATCAAATTACTGCGAAAAAAAACAAAAAACAAAAACACAAAATTACAGTAAAGTATCCTAAATCAAATTAAGTGCAAATACATTCTATGGTCATTTTTAGGAATTCTAGAGAAAAACACTAATGTTTTACTGATAACTTGGACAGTCAGTCTGTGCAGTGGAGCTTAGACTGAAGGTCTATGCAGTCAGTCTAAGGCCGTTTTCGAATTCACCTACTACATACTACTACCTACTGCAGTATGCAGTAGGCACTGCAAAAAATTTGGAATTTGGAATTTTCAGTTTTGAAAAGTCCCAAATTTAACGCACAAAACAGGGTTAAAAGACGTCCTCTGCAGTTATTACAAATGATTATAGGTCCAAGGGCTATAAACTGCATTAGTTTTACCAGGAGACTTCTGATCTTTTGTAATAACTGCAGAGGACGTGTGTGTTTAAACGTGGATGTATGTCGCAGCAGAATTCATCATATTAGATTTTTAATATTGTATCATATGTTATTCATTGAAAATAATCTGGAGTGGATTGACTTGTTATTTTTAGAGATGATGGAAAAACTGCTTCTGATGATGCACGTATGATTTCAAATATGTTTATAGGATAATGATAACATATACAATGTAAGTTCCCCACTTAAAGGATGTTTTAGGGTTTTACACTTGAATTGTTCCACTGTTTCACCCAAACTTTCTCCGGTTTCCGTCATTTTCAATTCAGACCTATGGCCAGGCGCTTTGCATTGTGGGAAACAGTATGCCAGGTAGACTGGTCAGATTCATACTGAGAAATTTTCCCGGATCAGTAGGTCATCCGGGTAGTTTTGGCATACTGCAACTTTTTCATTTGTTCACATACTGCATACTGCATTTTGGACAAATCAGTATGTACTGGTAGTATAGTATGAGAATTTGAATTTGAAAACAGCCACTGCCACTGTGTGATGTATTCTTGTTTCACAGGGTCTCATGTTGACCACGTTCCCTCCTCACTCATGGTGCTAACAACTATTGGTCTCAACTCCTTGTTCCCAAAATGCAATGCAGTGCAATGCAAAAAAAAAAAAAGTAAAACAAATACTGTTTTGTTTCCTTGAAGCAATACGGTAAAAGACTGTTTTAGGGATGTAACGGTTACCAGTAACGGTAAACCCCGGTAAAAACGCAGATGGTAACCATAACCACTGTCATGTCAAACACCGTGAGTTCCCAGCTTGATAATCTCAAAGGTTCCTGTTTGGCTCACATGTGGACTCACCTGGACTCTCCTAGTCTCATCGTAGACCCTCTCCAGGGATCTGCAGGAAACGGTCTGTTTGTAGAGGCTTCAACCAGAGTCTGATATTTACATTCACACTGTCTCCTCTCTTTGACAGTCTGAGAAATGTTCAGGAGTGTGTTGCGTTTGTTGAAGGCGTGCGTTAAGGGCAGATTCAGGATCAGTGGCGGGGCTGAGCGTGGAGCTCTGTGTGGTCGTGGATCTGTCTGAGCCTTCATCACCAGTCTGTCAGCATCACTGCTCGCTCTGTTTCCTTTTGTCTGAGCCTTCACCTTGATGTGCCACACTCGTGTGTTTTTCGACTCGTTCACCTCTCAGACCTCTGACTCACTCATCCTCCTTCTCTTCCTCTCTTTATTTCCTTTTCACGTCTCTCTTCCCATCTTCCCTCTCTCTCTCTCTCCCCCATGAGAGTTGTGCTTCCTGTTTGGTTACGCTGACAGAATATTAAAGCCATAGAGAGCGAAATCTGCCTCTCCGCAAGAAACTGAAAACGGCAGATTTTCTGAGATGTTTGCTCGGCAGAGAGAGCATCGATCTGCTTCTGTTTATTCTGCGTGAGATGAGGATTGTGGGAGCTGAGGCCGACTCTCTGCTGAGCCTTCAGCCAAAGCCGAAGCGTAAATACGGAGTGAAGTCAGACTGAACGGAGAAGTTTTAGGGACTTTGGAGTTTTTAGAGAGTGAACAAACTAAAGCTTGAAGAAACAGATGTTGAAATTGATTGTATTGTTGCAGAGCGCAGCTTGGTCTGAAGACAAACTTTATTGATGCACAGTTGTCACAATTATCATGTCTCTTCCAAACTAACTCATTTCTGATTAGATACACTTTTAATGGCTCCATTTGAAACATCGCAAAGATTTTAGCTGCAGTGAGAAATGAAAGACTCAATAATAAAAAGTTTCATATGCATCCCACTTTACATTTCAGCAATCTGAAAGTGCTGCAGAGCAGAAAAATAGTGCAGTTGAATATTAAGGGAGGGTGCCCCCAAACCCAAGGGGGGAGGGGGGTTGATGGATGAATGAACCCTCTGAAGTTACCAGCCAATCAGAATTTCCATGAGCCAAATTATTTCCTGTGTGAAACCTGTGAGACATACTGAAAGAACAACTTAATTCGTTTGATTATTTTATGAACTAAAGCTTTAAATTATTCTGAAAGGAGCTGTGAGGACTTTCTAAGTTATCCTGAAAAAGTCTCATATTTAGATAAATGCCTGATCATAGTCCACAATACAAAATGGGATTATCAGCATTAAAATAAGTCACTTCAAAATGCTCACTTCTAGCTTCCTGATCGGGTCACACTGGACTAGAATGATTTTCAGCGAGTCAAAGTCTCCATGACAACACCATGCCGGATGATGAAGTTTAGCAGTGAGAAGAGAGCTCTGTGTTTTTCTCTGCTGGGAATTATTCATGTGATTTGTTTAGTGGTAATAGTAGAAACAGGGTCTGGACTATCTGACAGAAAAGAGGCAGAAGAGCAGAAGAAAGCTAAACAGGAGAGTGATAGAGCACGGGCAAAAAGATTAACGCAAGATAGAGGCTAAAACATGGGTCGCGTTATTTGTGTGCAAGGTTACATTACCTCTGTTTGGTAGATGAGCACTGACAAGTTGCAAAAATGTAGGTGGTTACTAAAACACTAAAATTGCATGAGACAAATTCATTAAATGGTTAAAGTTTTGCAAACATTCAAAGATGGAAAAATTAACATTACACAGGTGTAGATTTGAAAAGATAATAAAACTGTTGTAAATAAAACCTCATATTCTAGAAGTAATTGGACCATTTGAACATTTTTTTGAATACTTCTGCGACAACGTGTCGGTGTCAATCTGCAACAATCCTCCAAAACACATGGGGGCAGTGATGTCCTTTTTTTACACTGATTTTGATCCATATTTTTATCCAAAGCCAATATATGTAACAGTATTTCATACGGCAACTTTTACAAAGAAGGATGGTGAGACACATCAGAGGTTATGAAATACAGAATCAGAATCATCTTTATCGCTAAGTATCTTCAAGAAGCATACAAGGAATTTGACTTTGGTTTTAACTGTGCGTTCTGTATAAGACAAGTATGAACAAACATTAATTATCAACTAGAGGGCTGGCCCGCATTTCCTTGCAGCAAATGCTGGATGTTAAAATGCTGAGCACCGCATTTAATCACTCTTGCATTTCCTTGCAGCAAATGCTGGATGTTGAAATGCTGAACCCGATTTCAACATTAAGCAATTTCTTGCTGAAAACATAGATTGAGTAATAAAAAAAAAGAAATATATATATATATATATATATATAAATTGTACAAATGGGGAACAATATTTTCACATTTAAATTAAATAGTGCAATGAATGTGCAAGGAGAACATGACACTCAGCTGTAGTTACCTCTGAGCTTAATACATGACTGATGTGAAGCAAGTCAGGAAACACAATCCCATAAAGTGGAATACCACTGTCTGTTTAAGATGTGCTATGCAAATAAAGTTGACATTGACATCCTCTATAGCATCCCCCTGATCTGTATATACATTTTTTTCATGTATTTTAGAGAAAGATATTCTCTCGTGTTATGTTATGGTCACCTTAGGCAGCTGCACTTGAAGATTCATAGTAAGATGGAGAAATCCTACAGCACAACTTTTTAACCTCTTCTGCAACATCAGGTAATAATCATACATTTAAAAATATCAGTGATATGATACAAAGTAAAGAATCCTTATGGAGCGCAGGTTTGATGCTCGTGCTAGTTAAGTAGCTGTCACCATGGCAACTCAAAGGGCTACACATCTGCATAGAAACTGCACATTGCTGAATGCAATGAAAGTCTCCTCGTCCATCTTCCTCTGAGAGCCGTTAGAGTAGTGACAGTGGTGATTCTTTACTAAACCTTACTCACGATTGATGAAGCTACATTTTACAGTGCCAACAAGCATTCTTAAATCCTGACTGACAAGGTCTCATTAGAATTCATTTGAGATTAATTTCAAATTAACTACAGACAACATTAGATTAAATAGAACATTAATGATGTGACAGCCCTGATTAAAACACAAGTTCATCTCAATAGTGCGTCAAAGTACACAGAGGTACAGAGTTTATATAAGGGGTGGAAATAGGAGGCAGACCAGTCATACAGTCTGTGGACTTGAGCTCTGGAGACTGGAGTTAAAGCCCTGAGCATTTCCATGTCAAGCACAGACAAAGGATTCATGTGCAGAGATTGTTAGAGAGTTCACAAGTGAGCCAGGAGTGAACCAAGAACTAAAGGCTGGATGAATCGACTTTGGTGAATATGGACAATCTTGTAGGGAAGTGAGGAAACATCAGGGTATAAGACGGAGGGGGAGTGGACCTTATGGAAAACACATTAGACATGTTAGGGAGGGGCCCAGAGATTATGGAGAGAAATTTGTGTCGATATCATGCTTAAAAAAAAAAAAGAATTTGAGACCAAAACAAAATTTTCAAACAAAATTGTAATTTCATAAATCCAAATAATACTGTCACACAGTCTCTCTGAGTGAAACTGACCAATCAGGAGGCTTCTTGCATCTTTCAGAGGAAGCCCCGCCCATGAGAACCATGAAGAAATGCAAACGCAAACTTGATGAAACATGAGAGCAAAATCTGGAAACTTAAATGCAAATCCTGGAAACGCAAAAAAAGATCTGAAAAATAAAAAAAAATGTGGATTTATCAAGAAAAAAAAAATCAGTCACAAATACATTCTATTTATTCACCAGTATCATTTGTATTTTTGAAATCACAATTTTTTTGGTCTTAAATTCATTTTTTAGATGGCATAATATTGATTTCTCTCCGTAAGCGATAAGCATCAGGAGACAACTTGACATGAAGTGAAAAAGACAAGAGACAAGGGTTAACAAAATAAAACATGTATTTAAGGAATAGTAATTCTACTGGACAGATTCTGACAGTACAGATGTCTAAGGTTAAGAAAAGTGTCACAAGCTACAACAATTTAGCTTTTTAGATTCCTTATCTTAAGAGAAAAGAAATTACAAAGCAAAGATCAAGCCCTGTCAATAGTGAGCCACAACATTATCTTTAAGCTCCACATCCACTGCTTTAAGTTTAGGTCGGTTCATGATGTCAGAATTTACCTTAAATTTTACAGCAGACATAACCAAAGATATCCTGAGTCATAAATCTGTCTGAGAAGAAAAAGAGTGAGAGCAGCAGAGACTGAACTTGTGCCATCACAACCTGAGGGGGATGTGCTGACTGACACAAAAAGGCTTTTATGTCGCTGGCAGGGATAATACTTTAGACTTTAAGTACTGCTACATGTTCTCAGGTTACCTGACCCAGGCTTCATCTGTGGTACCTGCTGACAGGGACACATGAAAACAACAAACAAAAGGACTCTTTGAGAAAAGAAGAAAGAGTAAAGGGCTTTCTTTTCACCTGGCAGTGACCTCTAATGATGAAAAAAATAATACAGATGCAGTGATCGTGGTATTTCCACTCTCATCACTGATAACACGCAATTTTTCACAGAGGAGTCACCATCAACAAAGACAACAGGCAGGTATCAGGGTCTGCAGGATTTTTTTTGATGTTTATTAACATAACATCCTAACTGCAGCAGCCATTCATTGCCTCCAACCGTACGTGAACACACTCACCAGCCCAGCGAGCACCTGCAGCATTGTGTTTCTACATGGGAGAGACTCGAGAGCTGTACACCTGAGTTCCTGCAGTTAAATGAGGCTGCATCAATCTTTTGCGGTGTCATGGCCGCTATCATAGCCTCTAAGGATAGTTTCTCCCACTTTCTATCAGCGACCTGCAAAGTCACGTGCTCACTGGGTACACTGTGATTGGCTGGGGTCAGCGCGTGTACTCTTCGTGTACTGAGCCTACATGTCAAGACAGTCAAATACAGCTTTCAGAAAGTCATGGGAACAAAAGGAAGACCACACAGTAAGCAGCTGTTTGAACCATTTTTAATGAATACAAAGTTTTCCCCTCAGAAGTCTTATTCCATTATAAACCTCAAAGAAAAGTCTATGTTAAATCTTTTTTAAAGCGCCTGTGAGGATCTTTGGCTTTGTCCTAATTTTGGTGCACCTTTGCAGGTAAAGCTACCTTTTATTGTCATGTAATTTGGAGCTAAAGAAGTGTCTTTGGCATGAAGTCTCATCCTGCTTATGTATCATTTATTTAGGAATATACAGTGCTGAAAACCTCGCGTTCCAGTGGCGTTTGCTCTAAGACTGCAAAGGAAGCTCAGCTCTCCCTAAAATGTAAAAACAGAAACAAAGTGTTGAAATATGTACCGCTGTGTATACATTTCATTGACTACATATGCGCAAGAACACGTTCATCTTTTGTCCAGAATCAGCTACTTATCACAGGAGACCGACACGACTTCCTTCTCACTCATCCTCACAGCTCCACAGTGATCCACACTGCTGGACACTCGGCTTCTGCATGATGATTGGATGATCTGTCGGAGGCGGGATCTCTTTTTGATTGACAGCAAAATGAGCAAATCAGAGATCTTAAAGTGTAAACATCCACCTGAGGCTTTGTCTTTGTTAAAAATGACTAGAAAGGAAAGAAAGGTAGAATTTACAAACAAATAAACAAACACATTTATGGTGTCTTAAGTCGTCTCTATGTCCTTGTTTGATTTTACTAACGTTGTCGTTTTTTATTTTTCTGACGTTTTCTTCCCCATTTTGGTGGTGGTTTTAGCCTTTTATCTATTTCTTACATACTTGCTGTTTTTCCTTTACTTCTCCTCATTTTTCTCTTATATTTACTTCTATACTTCCCTTTTATGTGCTCTCTTTTGTTTCTTTTCAATGTTCATGTTAATTTCTGTGAAGCACTTTGTGACATTGTTTTGAAAAGTGCCCTGTAAATGAAGTTTTTCATGATGTATGAACTTCCCCTCCTTTAAAGACCAGCAGCCGCTAATGATTTCTCCATATACTTGACTGACACCTACCCTCTTATTCCTCTTTAGGGCACTGAAAGACACAATAAAGGAAGTGTCATATTTGTCACTAATTGCCTAGTTTGCTTTTGTGAGTCATAAAGAGGTGTTGACTTGTATATCAGCCTGTTTCATTACTGTCAAAAAAAAAAAAGTAACTGGAGCTTTAAGCTTTTAGTTCACATAGTAAACTTACAGCCACCCCTTAGTTCATGCTGATCCTCCCAAGAGAGAGAGGGCTTTCAGATTACAGCAGACCACAGAGATAAGAAGACTGGTCTGTATTTCTTTAGGTCTTTGCTACTATGTCACACTTGATTTCATCATTGACAAGCACAACATCTAAAGACTACGAGTCATTAAAACACCTGCAGCCAGGCTTTTAACACACAGCAAGAAAGGTGTTCACATAACAGCATCTCGCACCTCCCCTCTGAGTTTCAGGACAGATTTCTCTGCTTGTTTTCAAAGCCTCAAATGTCCAGGCTGCAGCTTTTATCTGTGAGCCGCTAACACCTCTGAGCCCGACCACTGCCTGAGGCCTTTGAGCAAAGCCTGAATCCTGGTTTCTGGATGTTGACCGGTCTCAGGAGGGGAGCGAGCGTTTGCGGTTTGTGCTCCATAGTAGCACAGAAATCCCTTCCTGAGGTTGTCAGACAGGTGAAGTCAGTGTTTGAAATAAACTCTTCACACTCAACTCTGACTTTCTCTGGGCTGTAGACCTTGTTGCTGTTGTCTCTGTCACCTTTAAAACTTCAAATCTTACTTAATTGTCATTTGGTTTTATTCCTTTCCCTGCTTATGCTCTCCTGTCTGAAAAATAATATATTTTGTTTTCATGAATTGACAGTTTCTGTGCCAAGTTGCGCATAAACACTGATTTGATTTGATTTATTTATTTAATCCAAACATACCAAAGTAAAAGCAAGAAAAAAATGAAAGAAATAAAATAAGTGATAGTCAAAATAAAAAGGAATAACGGAAAACAAAACAAGACAGTACACTAAATCTGCATTTTCTTCTGTCAGTTTACATGTTCAAAAAGGAGTCTGAAGAAATAAACACTCATTTAATCCTACCCCCGTTCAAATTATTTATTTATTCTTATTTGCAATCGAAACACAAAATTAGCCAATACTAAGCAACATATTATACCATACAGTTGAAACCAGCATTTTACAACACTGTGCAAAAAGACACATAACACTATTTTTCTCATTATCTGAAGTTAAATCTAAATTCTCAAAGAATTTTTCTCTCTCATAATTGAGGATAGTATTTAGCAAAATAAAATACTTTTGGAAATCCTAACAGATCTGAAACAGGAGAGCTTTAGACTGATTTAACTTCAGACAGTAAGAAAAAAAGTGTAATGTGTCTTTTGCACAGTGTGTGTAAACTTCTGGTGTCAACTGTATACACTATATAGCAACATAACAGTAGATCATAAATACAAAAATAAATAAACTCTCTTTACCTATACCTTATTTACATTTTTATTTATTCATAAGTGTCTTTTTTTCTTCATATATTTTTACTCAAACTTTGTTTTAACTCAGGACTCAGTATATTCCAGTGTTTTAGTCCCTTTAACGTTACAAAGACACTTTTTGATGTTGTGTGCACACTTCTCACCTTTAGATTTAAATTTCCCCTTACGACATTACCCCCCTTCTCTTTCATAAAACATTTTCTGATTTTTTTTGTGAATAAGTTATTTATTGCTTTGTGTAATAGTTGAAAAGTTGAACATTGAACTTAATAGTCTGCTTGACTTTTGGGGTCAGCCCAAGTGGACAACCAAGGAACTGCAGGTTTTTTTTTTTTTCCACTTCTGCACAGCATTTTTCACTGAAGGTCACTGGTTGGTTCAAGAGCACGTCTCATGTGACCCAACAGAAGGTGAACACGTATAATATTGACAATATGTCAGTATAAACTGCACTTCAATACAGTTTGCATCAAACATACATGACTATAAAAACACAGCCTGCAGAGAATTTTCCCTCCAATGATCTGTTGACTGCATCTCACACATCACACGCATAGCCTTGTGGGATACGCCGTCATTAGATGAGTGCTTGTCATGTCATACAAATCCTGCTGTGGTAATCAGGTATGCAGTCTTATGTGATTTCATCCTCATTAATTGTCTCTCTGCAGGTTTGAGGGAGTGGGCAGGCGTCTCCTGGCTCCCGTCCTTGTGATGTGGAGACGTGGGGACGTTTTGTGAGACGTACTGCAGTGAGGGCGAACAGGGAAATTACAGCTCTAAATGCAATAACAGATATCACGCAGTCACCGTTATCAATATAAATTACAACGAAGGTCTCTCTGCATGAGCGCGGCTGCAGACAAAGCCAAGGGCAACATGGTATGAAATTGAATCAGAGGGTATAATCAATAATCTTACTCTAACTACAGGGGCAGCGGGGAAACATTGTTAGAGAGTTACAGCTCAGTGTTTACCTGCAAAGTCTTTAACTTTCCTCTTATCCACAGCAGGCTGCTCCTGTCAGACAAACAATGCTCTAAAACACCTCACAGTGCCTGCTTTGCACCACACAATAGACACACACACAATAAGAGAGCTGCTAGTGAGTCATTTTAATGCATACTCCATACATTTTTCACAGTTGGAGGTGGAGATCAAAACAGGTTTGAAAGACAGTAAATGTAGGTTTTACATCCGTTAAGCCGCCAACAACAATATTCAGGGTTACTTTTCCATCCGTCAGGACCAGTTCTAGCCCACCCCATAAAGGTGGCTGGGTAAAAATATCAGGCTCAGTACAAAATGGCAACAGGCTCCAGGTTCATGTAACCCTTTAAAGGTAGGGTCTGCAGGATTTTACTAAAAGATAAAATGCCAACTTTTACAGAAAAATCCTGCTCTTTTATCATCTCTGGGCTTCTGTATATGTGTGTCAGTGTCTGTGTCTACCTCAACCCCCCTCCTTTGGGTGTATTTTGAAGTTTTGGTTAACTCAGGACATTTCTGGGCGGAAAGTAGGCATAAGGTGGTGACCTAAGCCAGTCACAGTGCGCAAGTGACTGTGTGTTGATGATAGTGGGTGGGAGAAGCTACACTGAGCAGCTACTATAGCGATTGTAACACATGAAGAAGACACTATATTTGCAGGAAAGGAAGTCACAAACACACCAAGCCAAAAAAAGTCATTTTCAGAGCCAAAATTAGCATATTCACAGCCTGGTTCAAAAACTGTCTCCTGTCTGAATCACTAAATTCGTTAAAAGCACACACTGTTTAAGGATGTGAATTTTTTTCCAACTTTGCTGTTTGGAAATTATTAAGATCGAGAGTTTGCCCAGTCAGATAACTTGACTGATGGGCACCCAATGGCTGTGAGTTTGGGCACTCGTCACCCTTCCCAATTCCAATATGGCTGCACTGGCCATTTTACTTCAAAACACATCCAATCTATAGAGCGCTTGCTGACCTGGTGAGTGTGTTCACATAGCTACAAATAAAGGCTACAATTGGAGGCAGTGGGCATGTGCTGCTGCTGTCACTGAGCCACAGAGGAGGAGAACAGTTTGGATGTTATGTTTACAAACATTAATGAAAAAATTCCTGCAGACCCTATCTTTAAGACCAACCATGATGCATCTCTTAAAGCATATCTTACACTTCTATATGCTGTATTGTCAATTTTTTTGCATTAAACCATTGTTTTACATAAATATAACCCTTGTATCCCAAACTTTAATGAATTATATAGACTTATGTTCAGTCTTAATATTTTTTAAAAAGTGCAAAATACATAAAAAAAAAAAAAACTTAACGCATATATTTTTAATGCATAGCAATGTCATGGTTGTATCCCTCAAAGGTGTAAATATAAAAAACACAATGATGTAAATTCAAGCAATGTGAACAGTTGTAGTCTGGATTGTTTTTGTTGTTCATCCTTTTCACTAGGTTTCTGCAAACACATTAGTCGAAGGAAACACCGCTCTGGGATTTGATGCAAATGCAATATAGTGTGTCACTCCACAGATTTTAAATGCAAAAAGGAATGATTGATGTATCTTATCTGGTTTCAAATCTACTGCCAATCAAAACTTAATATGCAAATGGTAAACATGAGACATCAGAATGCAATCAGTGTGTTAACTGACACAGTAAACGTCTCCTGATCACATGTAGGTGCCAGAGAGTAAATATAAAGGTTGCAGAGGAGCGTGCGCTAGTTTTCAATCATAGATGCCAATCATAAACAAAACAGCACCAACCAGGTATCATCTGTTTGAATGAAATACTTTCTGTATTCACCAGCCTCAAAGATCACCATTTCATTCTGTGATTCATGTCTGGCAGAATATAACACAACCTTAACCACCTCTAAAGTTATTTGGAAATAAATGTTTGAAACTATGGATGGTTGGAAGTGTGAGAACATGTGAGTGTGTATGTATTTTTTTTAATACAAGCACCACTCTGTGTTTGCCCTAATCTCTGCAATGTGTGTATGTGTGTGTGAAATCTGGCACCGGCAGACTCGCGGTCACTGTTCCGTGACAGTGAGCAGATACACTGCTTATCACCTTCCACTGAGAACTCAAGGGACAACTTTAAAAAGTAGTGGAGTCTTCTCTCAACCTGCTGCGTGCAGACCCACAATGCACAGTAAGTCTGAGGGTTTACAGGATTTGTTTAGCCCTTTAATTTCTGTCAGGGTGTGCAAAACCAACATTCAAATGGCTAACCCTGGTTCTAGCTGTGTCTTTGTTGTGTTTGTTATTTGTCATGTACATTATGGGTTAACTGTAAAAATTCAAGCCCTCTTTTTATAGTGACATTGCAGGTATAGATATAAATGGGGATCAACCAATTCTGTTGATTTACCAGATTCAGAATTGTGACACCTAAATCGGACTTGGCTGTGCAATAGGAAGCTTAAACTTCATACCATATCATATTTTATAAGAAAGACATATTTATTAGAGGTAAAAAACAAAAAGTTCTTAAACCAAATAATCAGCAGTGTCCAACAGCAAGGTTCAAAGTACTTGAGCTTTGAGTAGTGATGTGTCATTCGTGAACAAATTGTTCAAAATAAACAAATCATCTGGGTGAGCGAACTGAACCAAATCACTTACCTGAAAAGATTTATTTATGAACTGCAGTTGCACTCCCCCTTCCTGTTTCTGTCTCTCTTGGCTGTTAGAGTTGCATAAGCCCCCCCTATGATAGTTATGACTCAACAAATAGGACAGAGTCAGTCGGAAGTCCTGTGTCGCTCAAGCCCGCCCCTACATGTCCCTCTCGTGTCACCAAAATTGAGGTAGTAGCAAATATTAGGTGTCGCGAAAATATGTGCTTTTTACAGCTGCTGTCAGTTTGCAAACGGCTCATATATCCATAATTACTCAGCTGACTGTTTTAAAAGCAATTGTGATAGTCTCAATACATGTTTAGTTCATGAATGAATCACTGACAGAGAGAGAGACAGCTCAGTGACTGAACGGGAACTGAACTTCAGTACGATCCTGAGCTGAGCGGTTTGGCATTGTTTCAGCTTATCACATTTTGACTGGCAGGATTCGGTGAACGATTCGCTGAACGATTCGGTGAACGAATCACTTTACTGAACTGATTCTAATGATTCAGTTCACTTAAAAGAACTGCTTTGCCCATCACTAGCTCTAAGGAAGGATAGGGTGCTCAGTCCCACTACTGCCTCTGCAGCACATATGGCAGTCTACCACATAGCTTCTTAAGTCTCCAAAACCCAAATTCTGGACTCAGGTTCAGTACACCAGGGTAATTTGGGCATGTCCCTTACTCCACTCTCCTACCCCGGAGAGGCTCAACAATTACCTCTGGTGTCCCAGAGAAACTCCCCTCCAAGCATGCTTTTGCCGTCCATCATTTTTATCAGTATCCCCAGTGAACACCACCTGTTGTCTTTGTTCAGTGGACCAAGGCTCTGACAACACTGATTCTACTTACCTTTATAAAAGTTGCAAAAACACATCATGGACCGAGGGTGTGCATACAGGCAAGTCTGCACAGGCGCTTGAGAGCAGATCTACAGTAAAAGGAGATGGAGCATTTGTAATGTTGTTTGTAAGTGGGTTCCAGGGTTCAGGGGCGGCAGAAAAAAGGATGAGGGACTTTTAGTAGGTAGGCTTTGTTAGACCTGAGAGATCTAGAAGGTGTTTGGTGTTGGAGGGATATCAGAGGTAGAGGGGAGCTTGGTAATGAAGGCCTGTGTATGTAGGTGGAGAAGAGAACTCTGAATCGGATCTGGTGTTTGACAGGTAGCCAGTGAAGTTTACGTAGGACTGGTGTGATGTGGTCTCTGGAGGGGGTTCTGCTGAGGAGGCGGGGAGCAGAGTAATGAACATGCTGCTGTTTTTATGGTTGTGCCATGGAGGATGTGATGAAGGCATGTATGAGCGTTCGTGCAGCGGATAAAGAGAGTTTTGGACAACGATGAGCACAATTTGGTTGTTATGAAACAGGAAGGAGAGGATGTGGTAGAAGATGACACCAAAGTTGATCTCTTGTCCGCCCAAAACCCTTAAACCACGACTAAGAGGAAAAGTTGTTACAATGAAGTTAGG
>RPOG01003850.1:0-54606 GCA_008086565.1 Thalassoma bifasciatum | reverse complement strand
GGAAACAGATCCTATTTCCGTGAGCCAGTTGGCTTGGCGTGGCGCAGTGACCGCATCGCCATCTTCTTCTGAGAGTGTGTCAGTCAGTCACGCTCGGCTGGGCGGCGGATACAGTGGTCAGGCAGGAGTTCATTCTTTTCTGCTGTCTTTGTCTGGATGTGTCTCTCACTGCCAGACGCTTCTTTCAAGTCTGAAACCTCAGCCCCTGCTTCTGTCTGCGTTTCCGATCCAGGTCTGTGATTCTGAGCTGAACCGGTCACACCGCGGGTCCGGCTGCTCCTCCTGCTCCTCCCGCCTGGAGG
The DNA here is from genome assembly GCA_008086565.1 of Thalassoma bifasciatum. Taxonomy (NCBI): domain Eukaryota; kingdom Metazoa; phylum Chordata; class Actinopteri; order Labriformes; family Labridae; genus Thalassoma; species Thalassoma bifasciatum. The sequence continues at coordinate 54,304 of RPOG01003850.1, read as the reverse complement.
TGCAGCCTGTGAGCCCGCTGATAGTTCTGCTTGCACAAAGGCGCCATCGCAGCGCGGCACACAGAGCGTTTCTGCTCAGATGCACGCACAACAGAGCTGAAAGCTTCTACAGCAGAGCAGCAGAGCAAACAAACACTCAAACGTCCACTTTGGTTTCTGGCCCAAAACTCTGCTCTGCATCATGATCGGATTAGAGCGAGACGCCACCTGAGCAGAGTCTCATTAAAGTCCCTGTGAGGACTTTTTAAGTGATCTTGAAAAAGTCTCATACCCAGATATCTGGTTATTTTCCAATGCTAATTCCTGGCTTTCAGATTGACCAGATTGATTTCAGTCACTCAAAGTCGCTATGACAACATCAAACCAGCTGACGAAGTTTATCAGAGAGAAGAAAGATTTGTGTTTTCTTTGCTGGAAACAATTTCTGTGATTTATTTGGTAGAAATGGTGGAAACAGGAGCTGAAAAGAGACAGAAGAGCAGAAGAACAGGAGGGTGATAGAGCACAGGCTAAAGGCTAAAACTGGGGCTAACAGCTGAAACATAAGATTAAGGCCTTGACACGAGCTAAAAACATGAGCTTGAGGCTAAAAAACAAGCAAGATGCCAATATGTCAGCTAAAATAAAGAGCTAGAGGTGGAAAAATACAAGATTGAGGCGTAAAAAAAAAAAAAACAACAACAACAACAACAAAAAAAACCTGAGAGACTAAAACACAAAAAACAAAACTCAAGGTCGTAACAAAAGCTAGATGCTAAAATACTCGCTAAAAGCTAAAACATGAGCTTGAGGCTAAAATGTGCAAAAGGCTAAAACACAAATTAAAGGCTACAACACAAGCTGAAGGCTAAACGAGGGGCTTAGGGCTTTAACAAGAAAGATAAAACACTTGCTAAAGGCTAAAACAAGGGCTAAGAGCTGAAACATGAGATTAAAGCCTAAATGAAGAGTTAGAGAGGGGAAAACACAAGATTGAGGCATAAAAAACAAAAAAACAAGAGACTAAAACACAAGCTATAGGGCCAAAACCACAAACTTAAGGTCGTAACACAAGCTACATGCTAAAGTACTGGCTTCAGGCTAAAACATGAGCTTGAGGCTAAAACACAAATTAAAGGCTACAACACAAGCTGAAGGCTAAACGAGGGGCTAAGGGCTATAGCACAAGTGAAAAAGATAAAACAGGGGCTAAAGACTGAAGATTTGATTAAGGCCTAAACATGAGCTAAAAACATGAGCTTGAGGCAAAACAACAAGCAACAGGCTAAAATTACTACCGTAAAGTCATAATACAAGCTAGATGCTGAAATACTGGCTAGAGACTAAAACAATAGTTAATTGCTTTAACATGAGCTCAAGGCTAAAACAGTCTCTAATGTGTTTGTGCTAATGTTGATTCCTGTCCACATGCAGCAGTTATTCTGCAGTGATCTGTTCAAACCTGAGAGTCTATCAATAAAATGAAGAGCCAGGTTACGTTTGCTCTGCTTGGTGAGGTTGGAGTTGGTAGATGAGACCTGGTAGGACACAACCAGGATTCACTAACAAGATTAAACACAGGTTAGGGACTAAAAAACAAGCTAAAGGGCTTAAACTCATAGTTAGACACCACAACACAAACTGAAGGCTAAAAAACTAACTGAAGACCAAAGCCTAAAACACCATTTTAAGGCTCAAACAGGGGTTAAAGGCTAAAACACAAGCTTATTGTTAGATGCTAAAACATGAAATTATGGCTGAAACACAAACTAAGGGCCGGTATCCAAGCTAAAGGCTGAAACAGGAGCTTTTATTCTGTGGTGATGTGTTCAAACCTGAGAGTCTATCAATAAAATGAAGAGCCAGGTTACGTTTGCTCTGCTTGGTGAGGTTGGAGTTGGTAGATGAGACCTGGTAGGACACAACCAGGATTCACTAACGCTACCCGGTAACGACACATCTCAGAATCAGCTACGGAGTTTGTAGCGTAGTTTAAACAATCTGATCTACTTTCACTTTCACTTTCGAAACAAATACAAACAGTTTCCGGCTGAAAACAGTCACTGTACTCTACTTCATGCAGATTCTCGCTCTTTGTCTCTATGCAGATTCTCCCAGAGGTCTTAGCGGCCCGTGGCGTCCTGAAGTTCTGCAGATATAATGTGACAGACTTTAAATGTGAGGAAGAGGAGCCTCATCAGCGTCACCTCTGCCAGATGAAAGGCTCTGAAAGCAGCAGCCGCCCTGTTGGACACAGCTCAGCTGTTATACCAAGTGTTTGACAGGAGTGGCAGGTACTTGACCTTCTCTCTGGCTTTTTCTCTCCCTCGCTTCTTGCTCCTCTTCTTCCTCTTCTCTCGCTATTTTCCCTGCACTCTCTTGCTCCGTGTCACTGCCTCGCCGCAGGCTGACCGCTCTCTCTCCTCGCAGCCTCTCTGGCGCTGTCAGAGAGCTAACAGTCCCTGCGCGCTGCTGCACGCCTGCTCTCCGTGTTTGTTTATTCCCTCCTTTGTTCAATAAACACAAGATACGCTCTCGTGTTGGGGGTTGATGTCGCCGGCGAGCAGCGTGCCGTGCTGTTCTACACGGCGCCAGGTGTGCGTGGAGTTAGCAGCTTGAGGTCAAAGGTTAAAGAGTCAGAGAGGAGCAGCGGTGGGTATGTTAAAGCGAACGCAGGGAGGTTGAAGTGAAGATTATGACGTCCAAACAACATCCACGGTGAATCAAAGGAGACGTCCGGCTGCATCGTACTGTATTCTGAGTTTACATCTGCATGTCTGCGCCGAGGAGGCAGCTGAATTTTTAACAGCCTTGATGCACATTTCCATTCCTGCGGCAGACAGTGTCCCATGTATTCATCTCTCCTAACAATGGCGAAATGTCAGCATACTTTCAGGCTGCTCTAAATTAAACATTCCTCCTCCCCCCTGAGCGAACAGCTATAGGACTCCACTGCAAATGCTATTTTTCTATTTGCACAAAGAGGACGACCGGCAAATGAAGATCAGAACACTTTCTCTCACTTTGCACCAGATATTAGCAGCATAAATCTACATTCTCTGGTTTGAAATACGCTAAATGAAGAGTGTGTGGCTTATTTTTATGGTCACATCCCGAACGTCCCCAGCTTTAATATGTGCAATGGCCGAGAAAGTTGAAGACAAGACTTAAGATGGGGAGGAGGATATTTTATTAATGGGGACTATTAATATTCCATCGCACACCCTGCTACCACACAAAGAAAAACGTCTTCGTATTACTTATTGACTCGCGGAGATACCATGGGCTAAGGAGTCGTACTTATAAGTTCGCAAACCACCACGTAGTACCCTCACAACTCTCGGAGAAGGGGTGGGACATCTCGTAGAAAGGAGTGGAGGAAATAAAGGAGGGAGTGTGTGAGTCTGTACGGCGATTTCGCGGTGGCACCTGGAGACCGGCACCTATGGATCAGATCCCGGCTCTCGATATCGGTCTCCACAGAGGCCGGATTGATTGATTACACTGCTGTGGCTTTGTGTGGGTTTTTAATTGATTGATTAATTGTGGGCCCAGGCTGAGATGTGATTGATTATGAGTAGTCAGCAGTGGGTTGGAGTCGTCAAAGCTGACGGGGCGAGAGGTGAGCAGCGTGGCCGCCGTAATACGCCGCCGCCGTTTTTTTGTCCTCGCTCTCCTCGTCTTCGTTCACGTGAGCAGCTTTGTGTCGGCAGAGTGTTCAATAATGTCAGGTCTCTGGCTTTTCAGCAGATACAACAAATAGTTCCTTGCAAACCTTAACCTCTTATGATCAACCAGATCCTTGGTGACACATTCTCCATTCAGTATGACATCATCTAAGTAGAAAAGTGACAAACATCAGAATGATAAACTGTGTGAAAAAGTTTATATTCTTCTTATTTCAGTCTCTAAGTTTGTTTCACAGTTTTCTTCACCAACAAAATGTAATTAGTGAAAGAATCACTCAAAACAACGTGGACGTCCTACCTGTTTGGGGTCATTACGTCACATCCTGACGCCCGTACCCTGAATATTCACTCTCCTTTCCACCAGAGGAATCCAGAGTTCAAACATATCAAAAGTGTTGTTTCATCAAATTATTCCATCACCACTTTAAAGAGGACATTTCAGGCAACAAACAGACAGACAGCACAGGCAAGAGTAGTTTAACAGCAGCTTCACAGTCTTAGAGCATTTCCTCCTCAATGTCAATCTGACAAAGCTGCAAGTCTTTGTTTTCAACAGGGTTCTAGCTGCAGGAAAAAAGTGAGTTTTTATCCCAGGACAGCTTGTGATGGACAACAAGTGCTCCCTGCTCCTAGTCAACAGCGCATAGTGATCATAAAAGTTCTATTGGAGTGTCAGTTATTGGCAAACAGGGCTGTCACTCACTCCTACAGTAACCATTCACTTCACCCTTCACATGAAGCCACCTGTAGCCATTTAGATCATTGGCGAGACTTTTTTTTTTTTTTTTTTTTTTGCCATGCCTCTTCATTCACATTCATGTTTGCAACAGTAGAGGAACAATCTGCAACTGTGAACTCCAATTTAATGACTTTTGTTCAACCTTTCCACAAATAAAGCAAAGTTGGCTAAAAAGAGGACACTGAGCACTGATGGAGCTGGTTTTGTTTGCGTGGAGTGTAGATAGTTTGGTCACCTGAGACTAAAAACTCTCTAACTCCTGCAAAGTTTTACCTAAAAAGCTCAAGTGTCACCCAGATGTAGATGAGAAGGTGTAGAAGTGACGTGGTGGATGTTTTATGTCTGACATGAAGCATCTTAATTGGTTTTCAAAAAAGACGAAGAAAATAAAAAGTGTTTCAGCTTCATTTATCCTGATGTGGACTTTAACCACATATAAAAACATGATATTTTCTGAAACTAGAGATTTTAATCTTTCAAATAAGCTGCCACTGCTAAATTTTGACCTCATGGTTCTTTAGTTGTAAGATTTGAAATGCAGTTTGGTTTATAGGTCAGAGTTCGGTGGGAGGTAAACGGTTAAAGACTTATTTCTCAAGGAGCCCACGCAAGGAAGAAGGAGAATGGAAACGAAATAGTTCAAACATAAAAAGAAGTGGGACAAAGAGGGTGAATAATGGAGGATGCATGTGACGGTGCAGAGGGAGAAAGAAGAGCGTGACCCCACTCAAGAAAGCCTTTTCAGAAGTGACGGCGAATGAGAACGGGAGAGAAACGAGAATACGATGAAGAGCAGGAATCAATTTGATAATATAGAGCAGGAGAAGTAGAAAGTAAAGGCAGAGACAAACAAACATCTCAAGAGTAGATGTGTCTGCGTCTCCACCAATGATTTACTGTCGACCTGCTTCATTTAGTCAGAGATTAAGGACAGTCTGCGTGTGATGACCGAGACAAAACGCCAAGATGAGTCTCCTCTGGTTTGATTTGAATCCGTGTTGTTTCAGGATGTGTGACAGATTAACAGATGAATGAATTAACAAAAGAACAAACAGGAAANAAACCAGTTTTTTATCCGTTTCCTGGAAGAAACTCTCGCTCGAGTACATCGTGACGGTTTAAGACTCGTGAGCCCGATCTGCTCCACTTCTCACCGGGGAAACGTCACAAACAGTCGGGAGGCCGCCAGTGATGTGTTTGTCTAACAAATACCCCCAAGCTGGTGTAGATTCATGTTAAAGGTTAAGGCATAATCTTCAACAAACACAAACACTGAATGAATAAAGAGATTTTTAACTTATGAGACCGGAGGCCAAAACATGAAAAGGTCAGGTTCCCTCCATCAAAGCTGTAGAACAGGTTTTAATCTTTGAGGCAGAAATTTAAAGTTATCTCTTTGTTATTATCAGGTTACTATCTCTGCATGTGCATCATCCAAATCTGTTAAAATGACACATTAAGCTGCACATAAAGCTGCTGTCAATTACATTTGCTTGGGATAAGGCGTCTTATGAAAACACTGTCAAAGCAGGGTACCTGTAGGACTTTTAAATTCCTTTTTAATGCCACTTTGAATGGAATTTAAGACCAAAAACACATAAATATGGTTGAGGATCCTGCTGCATCACAACAAAATCATAGCGTGTGTCACAAAATGAGGCTCATTCTAGTTTATTTTTGACTGTTTATTGAACATAAAGTTGCTCATTGGTTAATATCTGTATGTAAAAGTGCAAACAGTGACCCCTTAGAATGCAAATAAATCGTATCAGCAGCTTGTAAGACAGTTTTCACCATAAATCTCCTTCTCAAAAAGTCTCTCGAAAAAGATCAAATCAATTAAAAAACGAACAAATCCCACCCAATTTAAGACCAGAATATAAAATTTGAATGTATTTAAGACTTTTTAAAGATGTGCAGGAACCCTGTCAAAGGGTTTTTGACACAAAAACCATTAGTTTTTGCAAAGGTTAGGTAAACTATACCACGAAAGAAGATCCGAAATTAAGAAACATTCAGGAGTCAAAAGAGCCGTTCGTCTTTGGGAGCCGAGCCAAAAGAGTCGGCTCTCTGAAAAGAGCTGAACTTCTCATCACTATTGGCCGATAAGATGCCTTTTTAGTGGTCGTTTGTTTTGATATGAATATCTCAAAATTCCTGAACCACTGAGTTTCAACATTTCCCCCAAAAAAGATAGAATCGACAACATATAAACAAATCCTACCCTATTTAAGACCAGAATAAAAAAATTGAATGAATTTAAGACTTTTTAAGGATGTGCAGGAACCCTGTCAAAGGGTTTTCAACACAAAGACCATTAGTTTTTGCAAAGGTAAGGTAAACTATACTACGAAAAAAGATCCGAAATTAAGAAACATTCAGGAGTCAAAAGAGCCGTTCGTCTTTGGGAGCTGAGCCAAAAGAGTCGGCTCTCTGAAAAGAGCTGAACTTCTCATCACTATTGGCCGATAAGATGCCTTTTTAGTGGTCGTTTGTTTTGATATGAATATCTCAAAATTCCTGAACCACTGAGTTTCAACATTTCCCCCAAAAAAGATAGAATTGACAACATATAAACAAATCCTACCCTATTTAAGACCAGAATAAAAAAATTGAATGAATTTAAGACTTTTTAAGGATGTGTAGGAACCCTGTCAAAGGGTTTTTGACACAAAAACCATTAAGTTTTTGCAAAGGTAAGGTAAACTATACCACGAAAAAAGATCCGAAATTAAGAAACATTCAAGAGTCGAAAGAGCCGTTCGTCTTTGGGAGCTGAGCCAAAAGAGTCGGCTCTCTGGAAAGAGCTGAACTTCTCATCACTATTGGCCGATAAGATGCCTTCTTCGTGGATGTTTGTTTAGATATGAATATCTGAACATTTCCTTACCACTGAGTTTCAACATTTAAAAAATCATTCTGTATATTTGTATCTTTCTTTATTAATTTGTATCTTGTATCTTTTTTAAGTTAAACTTCACTAAAATCAGACTTTTTTGAAAATTATTTGGCGGCCCACTTGTAATACCTTCACGGCCCACCAGGGGACAGCAACCCACAGGTTGGGAATCACTGGTTTACATTATAGCCACTACTTCTAGCTGCGAGTATCTTAACATTTAAAATAATAAACTTACTCGGGTGAAAACCAAACAATAATCTTCATGGAGCCGTTTGGTGCTGACGTTGTGAACTCACCAGGTGACAAAAAGTTATTAGCCTCCATAATTTTAAAGACTTCTATCACTGTTAAATGTTGTGGGACATCAACAGCCTCGATCGTAGACCAATCTTTAGGTTCTCTTCATGAGATGACGGTAACTTCCAACATTTTTGTCAATTCATTGCTTGTATTATGTGTTTTAACTGGATCTGGAACAGCAACAATTTCCTCATTACATGTATTCTCTGATTTTACTTGCTGCTCTCGATATGAAATCGTGCATCCTCCAAACCATGTGACTGAAACCAAACTATTAAAACTGGAACAACAAGTGTGAGACTTTGATTCAGCAGAGAGGAAACTCTTGAAAACCTCAGTGTTGACGGTGCTGAATTTGTCATTGTTCATCTGAGACTCAGCGTTAACTCAAAGATGACTCCGCAGTTTCTGCTTCGCCTCCTGAGTTCGTTGAATCTCCCTGCGCTGCCCCCTGGAGGAATCCTCCGGTAAGACCTGCGGTGATCACTGGAGTGTGTGTAATTACCCAGCAGGCTGTGTGTGCAAACGCGCGGTGAAACAAAGTGTTTCTGCACAGACGGTCGTACGCAGCCCGTCCCCTGATTTCTCATTGTCTCTCAGAGCTTTTAAAGGACGATCTTTCCTGCCTCGTCTTTCTCTGCCCTTTGAAAAGTCAAAAGGGAATTATTAGACATTTGCACTCTGTGCACCTGGCACTTTTTTTTTGCTTTTTTAATTGAGCATTTAAAAGCAGGAATGAGTCCTCAGACAATTAAATTTCCCTCTGTGTGGGTCTAACTTCTGCTGATCTCAGTCTGAGCGAGCGTCTGATTTAACCGACTGAAAAATAAACAGTTAAGTTTCTATTTCCTGCTGAGGAACAAACACATAAAGATATATGTTTTATCTAAAAATGCAGCTGTACATCAAACCATGAACCAGTTAATTTACCACACACACCATGATGGAGCTGATGAAGCTCACAGCTGGTGACCCGCTCTCTGACCCTTCTCTAACATGTAGTTTGCAGTTTTTACACCCTCTCATTGAAAAGTGAGTGGACATGTTTCCACGCCGCAGACAGGAGCGTCTCCGTCATGTGCTGCGGTTTAAATCAGCACCATGAGGACGTCGCCTCAGGTCTGATCTGCTGCTTTAATTAACTCAGTGTCTGTCTCAGAGTTTGACTTCCATCTGCACCGAAACGACCAGCAGACGGTTTGTTATTAGTCCTTGTTGAAATTTCCTGCTTTGTAATTGGAGGTCAAACTGTATCTTGACTTTTTAAAGTGCTTCTTGTTAAGTTACAGCGTGAACAGCAGAGTCTGACATCATTACAACAGATGTTTAGAGGCACAAACATTTAATTTCAACACCTTTCCTTTAACAACACTTGACAAGCCACACGAAGACAAAACGAGGTCATACGTTTTTTGCTGAATCTGCGTATCATCCATACGAAGACGGCGTTTTGTGGGTCTGTAAACCATCATTTCTGAAACCAGGTTCCAAAGTGGGAAGATTTAGAAACGCCGTATACGCGGCTCCGTGTAAACTGGCTTTCCGCAACTTTTCAGATACGCTGACGTCATATTTTCACATCATCATTTAAACGCATGCACCACAAGCGTCACTATGGCAACAACAACAACAACAATGACGGCGTACTATGTAGCGTATGTGTTGATGAAGCTGGTGACCCTGCTATCCCTTTAGCAGCTAAATCTCCTTCTTCTCAACCACCACAGAGTTGAACAAACAATCATAGAGGACACAGTACGGCACAACTTTAGCCAAAAGTCTTCATGCCACTGTTTGTTCTTCTGTTTCCGCTTGTTTCCCTCATATCGTTACAGCGCCCCTAGAGGTCTGGCAGGTGTTTTACAGCGTCTTCATGCGTATCGAGTGCATTCATATAGACGCACACATTTTCTGAGACGCCTTCATTTTTATGACGATCGTTTTGGAAACTGTTAAGCGTTTTGACTTCGTGTGGATGGGGCCTAATTGTTGAAGCTTTGGAGCTGCACTCTACTACTGCGGAGCCACGCTGTTGTAACAGGAGCAGAATGTGTCTTGGTTTCATCGTCTTGCTGAAATAATCAGGGACGTCCCTGAAAAAGACAAAGTGTCTTGGATGGCAGCAGATGTTGCTCCAAAACCTGTTTGTACCTTTCAGCATTAATGCTGCCTTCACAGATACTGGGACAGTTACCCATGATGCCATGGGCACTAACACACCCCCATACCATCACAGATGCTGCTTTTGAACTTTGCGCTGAGAACAATCCATCCATAATTTCCAAAAAGAATTTGAAATGTGGACTCGTTTGTGTGTGTTGTTGATGTGTGACTTTGTCTTTGCATGGTAGAGTTTGAACTGTCACTTGTAGATGTAGTGATGAACTGTGTTAACTGACAATGGTTTTCTGAAGTGTTCCTGACGGGTGCACGATTATAGGAAATGTGTTACTACACCCAAAAATTACGTCGCGGCGGACTCCCCAGTTTCCAGTGCCGGATTCAATGTTGGTTTTGGGCCTTGCTGCTTATGTGCAGAGATTTCTCCAGATTCTCTGAATCTTTTGATGATATTATGGTCTGTAGATGATGAAATCCATCAATTCCTGCAGTTGGACAAAGCTGAGAAACATTGTTCTTAAACTGTTGGACTATTTGCTCACGCAGTTGTTGACAAAGTGGTTTCAGCAGTCCTGAGCTTCCACAGTCTATCCAAGCTTTTTTGTAACCTGTTGCAGCCATGAAATCCAAACTTCATCAGAATCAGGGTTGTGACTTTAGCTTCCAGTCAGATGTGGCCTCTTTAAATGCTCAAAGTCCTCCAGGACCCCAAACCTGCTCGGCAATGACGGCGCCAATGTCACGCTGTCACCTGCGCTGAGCCATTATTACACAGGCATTCTTAATAGCCCTATAGATTAAGGTCCAGAGGAACAAGACACCAACAGATTAAAAAAAGAAAGATAGGAAAGAGGATGATGAATGGCCTCAGATTGCCAGGCAATCATGCATAAATTACAAGGATGTGCTTAGGTATAATAACCAGCGCTGTTTTAAGTGATCGCTCACTCTGGGGGTTGTGTAAGGAAGAGCGGGTGGGGATGAAGTCAGGAAGAGATGGGTGGCGGGTAAAGAAAGGATCGGGTCGCAGCTGTCTACTCAATCACGTCACCGTCAAGGGTATCGCCCTGACACTGTCTCCGCTCGCTGCCCCCAGCTTCCCCACAAATCTCCTGATAGACAGACGCAGCAGTCAAACGGCCCCCTCCTCCTCCCAGCGGGGGCCCCAAAGGTTACCCGGGCACGTCTCCGTGGCCCCGCCGGCCGCCGCTGGGAGCCCCAGCAACCGCTGATTATTCAGGATCGGGGCTAACAAGAATCTGCCATGTGGATCTCAAAACAACATGTTCTGGTTGTGAATACATCATGAAGCAGGGGGAACAGGCTGTCTGCTGCTTTGTTTCTCTCTGGGTGTGCGGTGCTCGCTCTCTCTCCCCCTCTCTCTCTCTCTTTCTCGGTTCCTGCAGATTCAGGAGAAGCAGGTGGGAGGACAGAAACCAGCCACGGTGGCATCTGGGTCCTCGTGACACCAAGAGAAGGATGCTGAAGTTTCACAGTTGTGTACAGTGGGATTCAGATGTTCCCTTAAACTAAAAAATACACCGAGACTTTGGGTGGAGAGAAATATCTACAGACCTTATAGTTAAACCTGACGATAACAAATTTTGCTTCGAGATATGTCACAAATTACACAAGGGAACAATTTGAAAAAAAAAAAATCTGTTGAGTTAGATTTTTAAGCTGGTTTTAAAAAAATTGAAGTCAGTTTTTTTTCTAGCACGTCACGTTTTCTCTCCAGATAAACAAAATTAAATCAGTGGACTATTTAGAATTTGTACCTCAAAATTTAGACATCTTGAACAAATATTTAGATATCAAAGCGAAATATTTAGAAATCTTCGATATTTGGTTCCAGCTAAATATTTAGAATGTAAACTAAATTTTTAGAAACGTACCTAAGTATTTAGATCAGGACATGTATTTATAACATTTAATGTTTAGATAAAACATTTAAATATAATATTGGACAAATATATTACACAAATATTTCTCTAACTATGAATAAAAAGTGATAATTTTGGGCTAAATATGGAGAAATGTTGTTGTTATTTGTAGTGTGTGTAACTTTACAATCAGTGCCCTACACGCCTCAGAGTCCGTTTTTATTTATTCTGCAATTAATTGATTCATTGATTATCTTCCCAGACCTAATTATGGTCATAAACTGTACATAGACTGGACGCCGTGGCCCCGCCTTTTCCCGTCGTACAGTTTTGAAGCCAAAAGAATATCAAAAGAGCGAAAACAATGTGTATTTATTTTTCTTTTGAAGGTCTAATTGCTTTTTGACTCTCTTTCCTGAAGTTTGTTATACCCCTGATAAAAACTACACACAAACAGCAGCTGTTTATCATCGTAAAATGAAACCCATAATCTGGTTTTTAACGCATAATTACTGATGAAAAACCAGACTTGAACACAAAACAACCAAATAACATCTTCATATCACCCCAGTGTAAGGATGTGAGATGTAGTAATTTTTTTAAGTTTTACCAGCTCTCATCTGGAATACATTAGAAAATGGAGATTTTGACCTATACTGCAGCAGCCACTAGGGGGAGCTGTTTTTGTGGAGACCTCAGTTAGAGCCGACATTAAACAGTCCATGGCAGTGATCCCAACCTGTAGGCCGTGGCCCCCTGGTGGGCTGCACATGTATTGCAAGCCAAGTAGTTTGTATTTTTGTATATTTGTAAATATTGATATTATTACTATTTCTATTTCTGTTTCCCTTGGGAATTTTTAAAAACATTTTATCATATTGTCGTCACTCTTGGTGGACAGCAAAGACAGAATTTTATCGTACAGGGAAACACGTTTTCTTTACTGTGCACATGACAGTAAACTCTTTGAATCTTTGATAATGAAAATGAAATGTTAAATATCCAATTTTCATTTTTCATCTTAAAAAAACTGCAAATTATGTGACACTATTCAAATGAAAATGAAAAAGGTGTTTGAATTTTAATTTCCAAGGAATGGTCCGCAAAAAACTGGACATGAAAATGAAATGAAGAATTTGTATTTACATTTCAAGATCAAGGCGTATTTTTCAGGTCGGTATTCAATAAAAAAGGAAATGTGGACTCTGGTTGTGCATCATATTCAACAGTAGGTGGCGGTGTTTGTGTGTGACACCATGGACTGTATAATGAGTGGACGTAACGACGTTCGGCTCAAACCGAAGCCTCCAGCAGATGCTCCGCCCCCTGGTGTCTGGCTGCAGTATAGGTCATAAGCTCCGCCCCCTGGCTGCAGTATAGGTCATAAGCCCCGCCTCCCCATGTATTCCAGATATGAGCCGGGAAAACTTTTGAAAATTACGATACCTCGTAGAAACGTTTCTCTCATCCTTACACTAAGGTGGTATGATGATGTCATCTGGCTGCATGGTGTTCAGGTGTTTTTTTTCTGAGAAGTTAGTTTCTCATTAGTTATTGGACGTTAAAAACCGCGATATAAGTTTCGTTTTATGATAGTTGACAGCTGCCGTTCGTGAGTAGTTTTTATCAGGGATATAAGAAACTTCAGGAAAGAGCCAAAAGGAGACTAAACCTTCTGAAGAAGAAGAAATAAATATTTTTATTTCTCTTTTTTACTCGGCTCCACCGGAAATTCTCTACTGCGCAGACTCTGGCTGCACAATGGCGGCTAGAGAAACGGGTTTTTTTGGCTTCAAAAACGTAGAACGGTGACAGGCGGAAGCACGCTGTTTATTCTATATACAGTCGATGGTGCGACACTACAATCAACCTAAGAAGAACTAGAAGTCTTGAAGATGAAAAATGAAAATGATGATTGGATATTTGACATTTCATTTTGATTATGACTCAAATAATATGCTTTTATGTGGAAATAAGAATTCTTTATTGCCTTTTTTATTTGAATTTTATCCCTAATAGACTTCCATAGAAGAGAAACAGTGTCACAGGAGATTGGAGTGGGTAAGTTTTGTTCAAGGACTAATCTCTTTGAGGGCAGCTCTGATAAATGACAGTCGGTGGACACGTACACAAATATGTGAAGGATAAATATTAGTGTCTTTTTCATCCATAACTTGTCCCCTGCCACTTTAAAGCTGCTGTCTGCGCCATCTGCCAGAGAGCTTGGCAGGAGGACAGGAAAGCCACAGTTGAGCGGCCTCTGAGGGACGATCGCTGAGACTGGAACAACACCTCAGGGCCCGGGCATTCGTCTCCCTCCACCACATCCTTCTCCGTCAGCATCACTTTACGTTTACTCCTCATATAAACACGACTCTACTCTCCCCCCGTCCTCTTAAACCCCAGTTTCTCCATCTCCCTCCACGGCTCAGAGCCCGTGTGGTGTAGTGATGCCAGCGCAGCAGGGAACTGGGGAGCAAAACAAAGTTAAGCCACTTAACTCAATAGTATTCACAATGGCAAATTAGGCAGGAACACAGATCCCACCCAATCAAACACATGGACGCACATAAGAAGAGCAGGAGAGAGTGTTTCTCCTCTGTGACTCATTAGAAAGCTGATAATAAGCAGAAAAATCAGTGAATGGGCAGAAATTGTAAAAAGATACAGCAGTTATTCTTACATGGCTCTCCATCATCTTCAACACTCCTCAGCACAGAGAGAGGAAGGAGGATTAATAGTCCCATTTTTCCTCCCATTAATCCATGAAGACGCTATAAAGCAAACCATCTCCCCTCCCCCCCGTTTTCTTCCTCCTCTTTAAAGTCCCCACTGACCCGCCGTTCAAAGCGAGAACTACAGAGCTGGGTTAGTGTTTGTGGAGACGAGAGGCCTTTTCCAGCAGCTTCAGAAGAAAATGAGGATGCAGAGTTTAACCTCGTACGCTCCATCGAGTCATTAACGACCAGTTCACCGCTCCTGTTTCATCATCTAAGCATAAACACGAACATCTTTATCAAACATCAGGATGCTAAACCGCGTTAGAAAGTTTAGATTCTTCTCATTTCAGTCTCTAAGTTTGTTTCACAGTTTTCTTCAGCAACAAAACGTAATTAGTGAAAGAATCGCTCACAACAACGTGGACGTCCTACCTGTTTGGGGTCATTACGTCACATCCTGACGCCCGTACCCTGAATATTCACTCTCCTTTCCACCAGAGGAATCCAGAGTTCAAACATATCAAAAGTGTTGTTTCATCAAATTATTCCAAGTGGTGAAATTTCTCCTGTAAAGTCCGTTGTTTGTCTGTCTGTCGTGTCCGTTCTCATCAATAACAGCAGCTTCACAGTCTTAGAGCATTTCCTCCTCAATGTNTATATCCTCCACACATGGCTTCAGTTTTGGGGTGAACTGTCAGCTCCAGGCATCGATCAGACTGATGGAGCATCAAACACAAATCCAGCGTGACTCCGCTTCGCTTAAAGTTGTTACACAAGAGCAGCAAGACCAGGCAGGAATCCCACAAAAATGTGTGAGGTATCAACGAAAGCTTCTTCTTATTAAAGTCCATAAAAGGAGAATCTCACGAAGGTGGAGGCTCATGCAGCGTAGATTCAGTCTCCAATAAGTTCAACAGTCTTTGCTTTTCTACACCCTGTTTTAAATTAATAGGTTAACCAGCTCTGTATCAGACTTTTACTCCTTATCAAAGTGACTTTGTAAGCTGACACACACAATCTAATCTCTAATATCCCTGGCGTGCAGAATGTGCACGCACAGACAAGCTACCTGAAATAATATTGATTCATGTTGGCCGACATGGAGGGTGTAGATGTGGATGGACTCTGCCTCCAAGCCAAAGAACACTATTGAGGAGACGGCGTGTTACATAATTTAAGATAAGATGGAAATTACTTTGGGCTTTCTCCATCAAAACTGCACTAATGGGATTGGTTGGAATTTACTATTGTCTAACTTTGTGCTTCAAACGGCGAGGAAGGGCGTATTTGTTCAGTTTAAGGCTGGATTTATTATGACAAGTCCAAATGAATAATCAAAAATGAAAGTGCGCCAAGCTAAACCCTCCTGGGTGGCTCTCCGTGTACAGTCCCCTTCCTCTCGTCTTATCCTTGTTTTGTTTTCTCAGTTTCCCTTCCTGTGCTCTCCTCTTTCAGCGCCGCCGGTGGAGAAATCTTCGATCAGTGCGTCGCCGATGATGACGAGGCGTTCACAGAGGAAGATGTGATCCGATTGGTCAAGCAGATCCTGGACGGCGTGGCGTTTCTGCACAGGAACAACGTGGTGCATCTGGATCTGAAGGTAAACAAACACAACAAAATCAGATTCTTCCAGAATGACCCTGATGAAAAGTTTCCCTCCCCCAGTTCTTAATCGCGTGTATTTCCCCTTTAACATCAGTGACAGCTTGAAGTCTTTTGTGCTCGTTGTGGATGAGGGTCTTTATTTTCTCAGATGGTAAAACTGACCATACTTCTTGGCAAAAAGCCTCCAGTTCCTGTAAATTCTTGCTCTGTCTTGCATGAACTGCAGGTTTGAGATCTCCCCAGAGTGGCTCAATGATATTGAGGTCAGGAGACTGAGATGGCCACTCCAGAACCTTCACTTTATTCTGCTGTAGCCAATGGCAGGTCCACTTGTCCTTGTGTTTTGGATCATTGTCGTGTGTGAACGTCCAAGTACGTCTCATGTCTCAGAACCAGATCGATAAGCAGAATTGATAAGGGGATTGGTTCCAATAAAATTATTTATTGTTTTTATTTAACTACCACTATGCAGCTTTTGTTAAACTACCTCATTTAATATCTGCATTTTTGCACTACACCACCAGTTGTTGATAATATTCTATATGCAAAATTTATATTATTATTATATTATATTATATTATATTATATTATAATCATCATTGTACAATGGAGTATTAAGGCCACATTAAGATTTTTTTTTTTTGCCTCATATTTTACTAGGAGAATAAAGTCGAAATTAATTATTTTACTATTTTATCAAAGTATCTTCTTGTTTGTACAAACCCAACTTAAAGTATAATTTGATAAAATGCTCCATGGTCCTCATTTCCTCCTCCTCGTAGACTGTCTTCAATTATATTTCGACTTTATTCTCGAAGTAAAATAATTTACTTTGACTTTATTCTTGTGGTCAAATGATTGATATTGAATTTAATCTCTTAGTAAAATATAAAGTAAAAAAAAACAAAATAATTCTTAATTTGGCCCAAATACTCTGTCGTATTGTTATTATTATTATTATTATTATCCTCAATTTTTTGATAATAATAATACTTATTATTATTTATTATTATTATTATTATTATTAATAATAATAATAATAATAATAATAATAATAATAATAATAATTATTATTATTATTATTATTATTATTATTATTATTATTATTATTATTATTACTATTATTATTACTATTATTATTATTATTTTTAATTATTATTTATTTATTTTAGTATTATTATTATTATTATTATTATTATTATTATTATTATTATTGTTGTTATTCCTTTGTATGCCCTACTATTACCTTGTACAAGAGAGCACAGTTTCCCAAAACAAATTCCTTGTTTGTTCAAACATACCTGGCGATTAAAGTTGTTTCTGATTCTAATGGAGGCATCACTGGGCGCAAACAACACGACATTGGTCTGTTTTATTGTTCAAACATAAAAGATTTACTGACGTGTCTGCTCTCTAGCAGCCAACCACAGGACTGTACCTTCTCCTGTTTTTGGGGTCATGTAGATCTGACCATCATCTGCATAGAAATAGAAAGCGATGTTGTGTTTTCTGAGAATAAACCTCAGAGGAAGTGAATAGAGAAGAGAAGGGGGCCGAGTATAGAGCCTTGAGGCACGCCGCATTCAATGCTGACACTGAAACTTCTACCTGAACCTGGGGAGGGGGGTGTATGATTTCAGTTATGCAACCTGGCCTCATTCAGTGTGTCACGACCTTATTCCCACGAGGAAAAAACTCTGCAAGAGTTCCCATCATCCTTTCATTAACGGGGCCCTGAGGTAGCACGCACCAGCGGGATCCACTTCCCACCTAATTCCTCAAATTCACCATGTTCCTCTGCGACACATCGGCCTGGTTTTGGATCACAGCAAAGACACAGAAAGATGATGACACTGCTCTACTTGGCAGCCTGGAGCAATAAAACCATCCCAGGTCTGATCGTCGGCCTTGACCTGCCCCCTTTTCTCTTTGGCTCCACGCCAGACTCGCAAACACACAAACGAGCTTCATTTAAAGCCAGAGACACTCCTGAAACAATGAAGTCTGTGTAATTGATTCATTTGATTGGCTTAAAGGATTATCCTGGCAGACACTGACTGGTAAAGCAGACTCAAATCCACTTCCCTCAGATGTCAGGACTTGTATAATCATTCGCGCTTATGTAACATTACTCCGTTTAATCTCTTTTTTTTTGTCTCCAGCCCCAGAACATCCTGCTGACCAGCGCCAGACCTCTCGGGGACATTCGCATCGTCGATTTCGGTTTGTCCAGACGCATGGACAGCATCACAGAAGTCAGGGAGATCCTGGGGACGCCGGAGTATGTGGGTGAGTCCCGGATCATCTCACCGCTGTAAGAAGTCTCTGCAGTTTGATTTCCTCTGAGACTGATGTGTGTGTGTGTGTGTTTCTGTCACAGCTCCAGAAATCCTCAACTATGAGCCCATCAGCACGGCGACAGACATGTGGTGAGTTAAGAGACTGTTTCCACTCGTTTATTAGCTCCTCTGCTGAACTCATCCAGTCTGTGGAGTTCAGACGTATTCAGGGCAAAGTCATCACCAACTTTACACGCGAACACAAACCAGACGTTTAACCACAGGATTATCTCTGCGTCAGGTTTACAGATAATATAAAGTTACAGCAGCAAAGGGGGAAAATTCTGGAACCATCAAGACGACAAATTATCCAATCGAGCTCATTTAAAAAAACGTCCCAGCTGCATGTGCACAAGTTCTACCATCACTTCATGTTGCCAGTAGGGGGCGCCTTACTTAGTTTGAAATAAAGACATATGCAGTTGTACAAATGTTTTTGTTATGAACGTGTTTACTTCCTTGATGTGCATTGAAAAAAACACAAAAAAGTGTCAATTTTACCTTTTTTCTTCTGTTTTTTTTGTGTTTTTATGTTATTTATGTTTGCATGTTGGTGAAAAAAAATTGTCAACTTTGGTCGCCTACTCTGGCCGCGCCCATTGAGTCACAAAAAAATATTTTTAACCTTTTCATCGTCAATATGTTTAGTATACACGTGTCCAATTTGAAGATGATTGGAAAAAAACTGTGGGACTAGTTTGTTGAAATATTCCTGAACTTCCTGTTGGGGATTCACTTTGGAAGTTTTTAGTAGATCTTTGCATGCATGAAAAATTTCAGAGTCCATATCTGCACAAAAACACTGGATTTATAATTTTTTTTAATTCCCCAGGGGATAGGAAGATATTGATCAGAATTAAAGCATGTTAAAAAGACGCGATTTGGTGTTAAATTGGCAAAAACAAAGAAATAATAATAATAACATCTTTCTGGGAATTTTGGTGAAACAAGAGTTTTTTTGTCTCCACATTCGGGGCAAGTGAACTGCATCATGAGTTCTTGATTGGTTCTCAATAAAATGATGGAAACAACAAACTCTTATTTAGTTTTTAGAGGAGATTTAAACACAAAAAATGACTCAACTAAGGTTTACTCTTTGTAAAACTAGATCACGAAAACACAATCTGAAATTAAACTGTTCTATACTTTCACTTTTTTGAATATACATCCATTGAAATAAATAAAATGCAGCATATAAAACTATGATGTCTACAAACGTGACTGCACAGTTCATCCAAAGACATTTCACAGAGGAACCAAACATGATAACTTTGTTTCAGGGCTGTTTGATTTTAGTTTTACTGATTCTAAAAGTTCTCAAACCATCCCAGAAACTTCATCAGTAAGTCGAAAGAGTTTGTGACAATTCATTTCAATGGGAGGTAGATTTGAGAGTCGTCTGCATAGAAACGAAGTGAGACACCATGTTAATAACCTCCTCCTCCTCTTCCTCCTCCTGCAGGAGCATCGGGGTCCTGACCTACGTCATGCTGACCGGCCTGTCTCCGTTCTGGGACGACGACAAACAGAAAATCTTCCTCAACATCTCCCAAGTCAGCGTGGATTATTCCGAGGACACGTTTGAGGGAATCTCCCTCATGGCTGTTGATTTTATCAAGTCTCTGCTCATCAAAAACCCCAGGTGAGGAAGTTTACAGTCGAACATGGAGATAAAATCAAATTAAAAGACAAACGGATGTGAGACACGTTCACAGATGTGTCTAAATGAGTGGATGTGGTAACGAGATTTACGTCAGGAACACGAGTCATTTCCTGTTGCACACGGTATTTTTTAGAAACTCTTTAAAGGACGGTGTCTTTTTAAGTCACAAACCCTCAGACTGACGCATGAACCAAACATCCTCTTTTCTCCAGAAATGGCCTTAAAATTAAATTTCCCAAATCTTTAGGTTTGCCTGCAAAACTGGCAACTTTCAGTCAGCTGAAAATTAAACGTCTCAAAATCTAAATTCAGCTTTAACTAAGATTTTGACGCATTATTTATAATTTTGCACAATTTAAATATGAATATTTTTCTTTTTCTTTAAGCATGTGGTGAGGCATAAATATGGAGGCCCATTTCAGCCAGTTAAAAAAATGAAACTTGTCTCTGATGTGAACTTTTTCTGGTTGGTTTTAAGTCAAAATTTTGGGATAAAACGCAGAAATTCTGAGATAGAAAGTCAAATTTATCAGATAAAAGTTGAAATTCTTAAATGAAAAGTCTAAATTTTATGATAAAAAGTCAGAATTCAGATGGGTCAAGATTTTGAGAGAAAAATGAAAAATCTAAGATAAAAAAAAAAAATCCGAATTTAGACAAAAAGTTTTTAAAAAATAATAAAAAATTATAATAAAATAAAAATAAAAAAATAAATAGGAGGTGAAAAGTCAAAATTTTGAGATGAAAAGTTGAAATGAAAAGTTATAATTTCAAGATAAAAAGTTAGGATTCTGAGATAAACAGTCCAAATTTAAAAATAAAAACCAAAAGTCCCAGATAAAAAGTCAAAATTTGGATCAAAAATTTGAAATGAAAAGTTAAAATTCTGAGATTAAGAAGACAAAAAATCTGAGACTAAAAGTTTAGATTGTGGGATAAAAAATTGTAATAGTGCAAAAGGTCAAGATATTGTGTTAAAAAGTCAAAGCTTTGATGTAAACAGTTGAAATATTGAGACAAAATGTCAAAATTCTTTTTTTAAAAGGTCAGTATTTTGAGATAAAGGAGTCAAAAAGTTTTGAACTAAGATTTTGAGGCATTTATTATATTTTGCACAACTAAAATATGAATATTTTTCTTTTTCTTTAAGCATGTGGTGAGGCATAAATATGGAAGCCCATTTCAGCCAGTTAAAAAAATGAAACTTGGTTCTGTTGTGAACTTTTTTTGGCTGCTATCAAGTCAAAATTTTGGGATAAAAAGCTGAAATTCTGAGATAGAAAGTCAAATTTATCAGATAAAAAGTTGAAATTCTTAAATGAAAAGTCTAGATTTTAAGATAAAAAGTTGAAATTCTCAAATACAGAGACTAAATTTGATAATAAAAAGTCAGAATTGAGCTGGGTCAAGTTTATGAGAGAGTGGTCAAAAATATGAGATAAAAAGTTTAAAAATACGGTGGTAAATTTTGAGATTAAAAGTCAATTTTTCTCAGATAAAAGTTTTTATTTTAAGATAAAATGTTAAGATTCTAAGATCAGAAGTCAAAATTTGGTTCAATATTCAAATTTTTAAATAAAAAGTTAAGATTCTGATATTAAAAAGTCAAAAATCTAAAAGTAAAAGTCAAAACCTTGAGATGAAAAGTGGAAATGGTGAGAAAAGTCAAAATGCCATTTGAAAAAGTCAAACTTTGAGGTAAACAGTTGAAACATTGAGATAAAAAATCAAAATTCTGTTTCAGAAAAGGTTAATATTTTGAGATGATGGAGTCAAAATTATCATAAACAAGTCAAGATTTTAAGTTGAAAGTTGAAATAATGACTCTTTATGTCATTTATTTGACCTTTTTATCTCAAAACTTTGACTTAATATGGGCAAAACACCTCAATAAAGTTAGTTTTTCATTGTAATATTTTGAATTTACTGGAATGGGCTTCTGTACATCATTTATGTTTCCATATAGAACTTTTTTTTTCAGGTGTTTTAGATAAAAGTTTGGATTATGAAGCTACTTTGAGGATCTTTGGGAGAATATGGTCACTTTAATGAAGCAGAAATAAAGATGATTCAGAGGAAACTGTGACTGTTTGATGATAAAAAAGAAAAAAAGAAGAATCTGCCTCAGACTCTCAGTAATAATCTCCTGTCGTTGTGGTTCAGCTGATGCAGATTATCGCTGTGGAAGATTCTTTGAGTAATTGGTGTGAGACGCTGGGGAAAGAATCTGGAGATCAGAAAGTGTTTTTTTAAGAAGAACGAGTCGAGAGAATAATCCGGGTGATGTGTCCGTTATGTAAAGTCTCTGAAAGTTTCCACTCACTCTGTGTTTTCGTGTTTGTGTTCGCAGGAAGAGAGCGACGGCAGAAGAAAGCCTCACCCACCCCTGGCTGAACTCGCTCCCCCACCCTCACCCTCACCCTCACCCTCACCTCCACGCCAGCCCCGCCTCCTCTTCCCTGGACGAGCCGGAGGCGGAGGCGAGCCTGTCGGAGTCGGAGCCCGAGAGCCCGGCGTCCTCCCCCGAGCTGGACTTGATCGAGTCGTACCTCACGTGTCCCGGTCAGGGCGAGCTGAAGACGGGCCGCGACGCCTTCTCCTTCACGGAGACGCCGTTTCCCACGAGGACTGAGATAAAACAGGAGCTGATCTGCTGAGAGCCGTGCTGATTGGACGCTTCTTCTTCTACTGCTGTGACGGCGTTTGTTTCCTCTGAGCGATGATGTTTGTCAGGACTTTGTCGGAGGACTGCACCGCTGCCTTAAAAGCCACAAATCCCAAGAGTTTGTTCCCGTTTTGTTTCCGAGGACAGAGAGAAATTTCACGTGTTGAAAGAAGAACGGAAAAGGCAGCAACTCAATATTTCTGTTTATTTATGAGTTTATTTCTTTCACTTTTTCACACCTTCACACCTTTTAGTCCGACTCTTAAACGGTAGCATTTTTATTTAAAGGACAATCAGCACTTTTTATTTTCTTTTTTTTAAAACTTCCAAACCAAAGTCTCGTCATCAAACACGCTTTCACATAAAGTTTTTCACCACATCACGTCTGGTCACATCACCTTTTTTTTCACCAAGTGCCACTTTGCAAACTTCACAGTGTCTGTGTTACTGTCAAGTTTTCTTTGTTCTGTTTTTATGCTTTTTTTTTTTTTTCTTTGCAAAAAGTTGCACAATTTTCTTTTTTGTACTTAGCTGCAAGTTTGCCACGAGATTTTTCCAGAGGAGAAAGCAACGTTGAAGTTTTTATTCTTAGACCAGATCTCGCGGGTGTAAATATAACATTTGTCTTTTTTTTGGGAGTGAAAAAAGTTAAGACAAATTTCCGACAGAGCTGAAATGTGTTTCGTGAGTTAGTATCAAGATTAATTTTAAAGATGTGTCTTTTTTTTTTTTTTTTTACCAGTGTTTGAATGTTTAAATCATTAAAATGTCTTATTTTGTACATTAACTTTTACTTATACCCGTCGTTTACTGCTCGTGATTCCCGGCAGGTTTGCACTTGTCCTCCAGGACGTTTTTTGTAAGTATGAATAAATGATGATGATGGCATGCATTGCAAAATGTAAAGAAGATAAAATAAAAATGCATTTTGTATCAAACCTTCCTGCTTCCTGAAATGTTTTAACCTCTTGGTGAGGCATAAATATGGAAGCTCATTTCAGCCAGTTCGAAAAGGAAAACTTGGTTCTGTTGTGAACTTTTTTTGAGCTGGTTTTAAGTCAAAAATTTGGGATAAAACGCAGAAATACTGAGATAGAAAGTCAAATTTATGAGATGATGAGTTAATATTCTGAAACAAAATCTCTTAAATTTAAAGTGAAAAGTCAGAATTGAGAGAATCAAGAATCTAAGATTAAAAGGCAGAATTTAGAGAAAAAGTAAAAAAAAAAAAAAAATCGGAGGTAAAAATTCAAAATTTTGAGATAAAAAGTCAGAATTTTTTTTCAGATAAAACGTTGAAATCAAAAGTTTTAATTTTTAGGAAAACAAATCCAAGATTCTGAGGTAAAAAGTCAAAATCTCAGATAAAATGTCAAAATTTGGAGAAAAAAAAAATCAAAATTGGAACGAAAAAGTTCAAATCCTGAGACTAAAAAGTCAAAAATCTGAGACTTAAAGTCAAAAATGTGAGATAAAAACTTGCAATATTGAGAAAGGTTAAAATGTTATTTTGAAAAGTCAAAATGTTTTGGCAAATAATTGAAGTATTGAGACAAAAAGTCAAAATTTTGTTTTAAAAAATATCCGTATTATGCAATAATGGAGTTAAAATTATCACAAAGAAGTCAAGATTTTGAGATAATATTTGGGATTTTGACTCTTTTTGTCATTAATTTGACCTTTTTATCTCAAATTTAGACTTAATGTGGGCAAAAATATCCCAACAAAGTTAGTTTTTTGTATTAATTTGTTGAATTTACTGTTTTAAGCTCTTATAGATCTTATAATGATCTTAAACTCCACCTCGTCAGACTAAACTGTGGAAAACAAAAACTGGTCTGCTGGTGTTTAAGACTAAAAACTCTCTAACTCCTACAAAGTTTTACCTAAAAGATATTTTACTATGAGATTAAAGTCAAAGTAAAGTCGTATGGGAAGTAGGTGAGAAAACGATCGAATCAGAAGAAGAAAAAGAAGAATGAAAGGAGGATAAAAGGTCTGATGTGCTAAAAGTTGAAGTATCTCCCTGTTTGTAAAACCCAAGTTTAAGTTTAATTTGGCAAAATCCTCTGTGGTCCTCATTTCATCCTCCTCGTAGACTGTCCACGATTATATTTCCACTTTATTCTGGTAGTTGATTACATCATTAATTTCTACTTTAATCTTGTAGTAAAATAATTAATTCTGACTTTAACCCTGTGGTGCATAGTGGTCACTACAGTGACACCTATTTAAAAGTTATTTACTGCTAAATTCAACGGTTCATGTGGTGGAAATTCATATTAGCCTGTGTCAGGATATTTTTATTCTTCTTAGGACCTGAAAAAATGTTTTCAATTCTTTTTTCAAATATATTTATATTTTTCAAAAAGTTATAGACAAACATTTGAGGGTAAAACAGTGTAATAACTATACATTATTCAGTGTTAAAATGGATGAAAGAGAGTTAAAATGTTTTGCAAAGCATTAAAAAAAAGATCATTCATAAAAAAAAAAGTCAAAAAAAAAAATAGTCATATTTACATTAAGTTCACTCTGTTTTAAGTTGAATGCTCAGTTACAAATATGGAAAAAAACAAAAATGGAAAACTTTTTTTTCATGCTTTAAGACAAATAATAACACCCAAGGGAAAAATCATGACACTGACTTTCATAGTTCATGCATCAGAGGGTTAATCTCATGGTAAAATATGAAGTAAAACAAAAAATAATTCTTCATGTGGCCCTAATACTCAGTCGTAGTTTTAGCTGCATTTATCCTGATGTGGATTTTAGCCACAAATAAAAACATGACATTTTCTGAAACTAGAGACTTGAATCTTTAAAATCACTGTTGACCTATGACCTCATGGTTCTAAAGTCATTTATAGCACGGTAAATAGGCCAGAATTGGACGGGAACTGAGGGGTTAAATAAAGTCAGTGATGACATATTTTGTCTTCTCTTTTTATTAGGAAGAGTTTCAGAAAGTATCGAAAAACACGGTCGTACTGGGATCGATATTAAAATGTTAGTATCGTGTCACGTGTTGACGGTTTTGAATCTGAATCTCTTCTGAGAAAGTAATGTTTATTTCTTTGTGTGTTCAGTTTTACAGCTTCTTAGGTAAAAACTCCAAGCTGAAAATCCTGAATCAGAGTTTTCAGAAACTGTTATTTATCTGTTAAGAAAAGTCGATGTAAAGTTCGTCTGCTCTGGCGTAAATTAAAGAATCGATAAAGGAATCGTAAAGAATAAAAGATAATGAAGTTGATGGGCTGAAGCATTTCTTATTGACTCTTCTTGCTCTTGTGAATCCACGTGTTCTCGGTGTAAATAACGTTTCTGTGTGTTTTTCCCGCTCGTCTCGTCTCGTTACCTGCTGCAGAAAAAAAGGATCTGATACTGAAAGTGAGCGAGGAGGTTCGACTCAGTTCACATGTGAAGCATCTGCGTTTCCTCTCAGAGCGTCTATTTAGAGAAAAGAGCGTATCATAAAGAAAATAAAAAGTCCTCTCTGGGGCCAGGCCTCCATAAATACCCAGCAGCCTCTGCACAGGAAATGCCAGCGTCCTGTGAAGAGGAAAACACTGATTTTTCTTTTTTTCCATCGTAGTAAAGTTTCTCTCTCTGGTGCCTGTTTATTTGTGTCAGGTCGAGCAACATCCCGGCCTCTTTGTGTCCTGGATTCTTGCTTTAATGTGCAGCTTCCTCCTCTGCTCGGCCCTCATCCAGCTCCTTTAAAGAGGGGGGGGGGGCTGCAGGGTCCTGCTCTGGTGGCTTTTGGCCCGACTGTCCACTTCCCCTAAAGAAAATCCTGCTGTTGTTGCTGTTGTTGAGTCCAGGAATGTGAGAAATGTTCATAACTGGATCCCGTGCCCCCGTCCACCCCCCCTCTCCTGGCCTCCCTGGGATTGTCCTCTGGGTGGGGGGTGGTATTGTTCCTATATTACATACAGCTCCAGAACATGCCCCCCCCCCATCATCATCAACACACACGCATGTAAACACACAGAGTTATTACAGAGGCTGTTTTTTCAGAGATCTCATGAGATGTGACTCTGCAGCTCTGACAGGAAGATTCGAGACAGATGTGGAGACTTAACGCTGTTCGTGACCCCCCCCCTCCAAAAAAAAAAAAAAAACCCCAAACCTGGACCCAAGGAGCACTCAAGTCCCCAAAACCCAAACAACCATGAAAACCAGGTTCATGCTTTTAACACAAAAACAATTCAATGTTAATTTATGGTGATTTTATTCCAAAAAAATAAACAAAAAAATTCCTCAAAGATGAGAAAAGTCGCTTCATAACACAAACATTTATATAAAACACTCCTGAACTGACTGAAGAAAACATTTTCTATAATGGAAACAAAAATAATGTATGGATCCCACTTCTGTCTTATGATATTTCTTTGCCCAAATTTGAGTCAAAATTTTGACATAAATAGTCCAAATTAGGACTTTATCATGTCAAAATGTTGACTTTTTATCCAAAAAAGAAAAAATGTCTTGACTTTTCTTCATAATTGTCACTTTATTATCCAAAAAATGTTACTTATAATCTGAAATTTTGACCCATTTTTCTCATAATATTAACCTTTAAAAAAATAATTTGGACTTAATTTTCACATTATTTGGAATTTTTCTCAAAGTTTTGACTTTCATTGAAAAAAAATGGACTTATTATCCCAAAATGTTTGTTATTAACTCTCAATTTTCTGTCTTTATCTCAGAAATTTGACTTTTAGGTTCAAAGTTTTGTCTCTATTATCTTAAAATTTTGATTATCTATCTCTCAAATTTGACTTATACCAAGATTTTGAATTTAACATCTCAAAATGTTGACTCTTTATCTTAACTTTTTTTTCACAGTTTCTTCTTTTTATCTCAAAATTTTGACATAGCAGAATTTCAAATTTTTGTCTCAAAATGTCTCTCAATCGGTCCAGATTTTGATTTCTTTCCACATAATTTTGATGGTTTTATCTCCAAATTTTGACTTTTCTATCTCAGAACTTTGACTTATATTAAAAAAAAAGTCTGACTTCAACCTAAATATTCTGACTTTTCCTGAAATTTTGACTTTTTATCTCATACTTTGGACTTCAGAGAATCGATCCAAGAGTTTTGACCTTTTTCCTCAAAAATGTGACCCATCGTAAAATATCGACGTAATGCAGGTCAAAAATAATCCTGAGTTCAAGCTGAATTTATATTTTAATGCATTTAAATGTTGTTTCCAGTTTTACAAACAGTCAGTTTCATGTTTTCCTGCTCGACATCTGAATAATAAGAATAACGACAGTAACTCAGTGCAGCTTTAATTTATTATAAATATCATTGGTTTGTAGAACAAGCTGAGAAAAACAACAACATTTGGGGAATTTTACAAAATTTCCCTGGACATAAATCTCCCAGTTTGTTTAATAAAAACTGATTTCTTCGTCTTTGCTCTGACATCTGCTCTGCACTGAGATGTTTTGGCCGAACGCGCCTCCTTCAGCCTCTCATGTTAACCAGCTGCTCGTCCTAACGTCAGCTCTGTCAGCACCTGAAGCCAAAACACATTGATCCCCGAGGATCAGAAAAACCCAGGATTTCTGAACGTTAATCTCCAGGGAGGCTGCGGTGACTTCGCTCTCTGCTATAGGTCAAAAGCAGCAGTTATATCACCAGAAAAGAGTCTGACAGTGGGATGAACTTTTCACTGCGCTTTCACCATCTGTGTTACAGAAACACTGTTGTGACTGTTATCAAATATTTGTTTATGTAAAGCTCTTTGCTCAGCCATAGGCAAATATTTTCTGTTATCTGAGAGGAGAAAGAAAACATGTAAGGAAGGTTAAAAAGTGCTTATGGAGCATTGTGTCAGGGCAGGGAAGGAGTTCTGTGACACAAAATACACAACAGAGACAGATATGAGCTCAAAAAGTGGAAAACACAGCATCAGGGAAAAGTTTCTGCTCTGTTAATGTTCACTTTAAAGTGACCTGAATCTGATTCTGTGGCTCTAATTTGACCCATATCTGCTTTGTTAATGACAGAGTGAACATCTTAAGTCACATTAGATCTGACATTTTGGAGTCAGGCCTCTTGGATTTTTTTGAAGCCGACAAAAGTGCCAGGTTGTATTTAAAGCAACTTTGTCGTCACTCTGCAGCAACAAAATTCTGCACAGCGAACAAAAACAGAGGCAGGGATTACATTTCTTCCTCCTCTTCCTCTTTTTTTAACATAACCCATACATTTGCCAGCTGTCGCCATGCATTGTTGTTTATTAGACCACCCACTGCCGCCATGTTGCCGTAAACACTGTTCTGTGACGTCACTGACTCATCAAAGTCTATCGATGATAAAAAAAAAATTTTTCACTTGGGCTAAGGAACAGTCTGGTGCAACTTATCCATCAATATCAGGCTTGTAAACAAGTGCACTGACAAACTGAGCCCTGTAGGTGGCAGCGGTGCTCACTTGGGATGAGAGATCAGCAAAGATTACGAGAAGAGACGACAGAGAGACAATGGCAGACAGAAGGTGCGTTTCTATTACCCTTGGTTTTCCGCAAAATTTAGATAGCGCAATAAAAAACTGGACATAGAAACACCTGAAAGTTTTTACGCTTTCATGAGGTGGTTTTTCAGATGCTTCGACATTCAAATATATCGCAAAAGCGCAATGGAAACACTTTTCCCGCAATTATACATCACAGGGCGTGACGTACCTGGTCACATGATCACTTCTCTGTGAGTAAACATGGCGCGCTATGTTTGGACAGAGGAAGACTCGCAATTATTTTCAAGAAAAACATAACGGCCATAATAGACAGCCAACAACCGAGGAATGCAGAGTGTTATAAGGAGATAGAAACTGAAATGAAACGTCCATCTTCCAGCAGTGAAATCTCGCGGGATGATATTTGACGAGAGCTACGGCGCTCCTGCCTAAAACAAGAAAAGATGATATTTTAATCTCGTTTTCTGCGTTTAATGGTCAAAAAAATGGGTGATTTTGGCGAAACCAGCGAGTGTTTTACTGCCAATTACTTCAGAACGAGAAAAGACAGGAACAATTTGTTTTCTGTTGCTGAGCTTTGCATTCATCCAAGGTGCCTGTTTCACTAAACTCAGTATAATTCACCTTTTTCCTCCACTCTTGTGATGATTTAAGATCTTAGAGGTCATTAATTGCGTATAACTTCCTCCCTCCTGATATATATTCAAGCCAATAATGTGCAATAATCGCCTCAGTGCAAAAACCCCATCATTTATTCACATTAAATTTCTTAGTAGGATGTACATACTTTATGTTTCATGCTTTTATTCATGTTTTTATTTGATATTCATGATTATGTATTGCACTTTTTGAATGAGAGTAACTGTAAACTGAAAGGCAATTTCCTCCAAGGGGTTAATAAAGGATTTCTGATTCTGTTATGACTCTTGTTTCTTCTTGCAAAAAAGTTTATGATAATTGTCCATCGAACAGAAACAAACCTGTAAAGAAAGAGTCTGAAGTTTGGAGTTTTCTAGTGATAAATTTGGGATTATAACTTCATGATTTAAGCATTAAAACTTGACTCTGAATTTGGAAGTTACATAATAAACGTCTTGCACTTTCATCTATTTCCATCAACATCATGATGAATGTTGATCCTAAGCCAAAGGCCACGACAGATTTGACTTTCCAGTATCTTTAAAAGCTCCTTTCTTCACACATGAAGCTTGAACAGCAGAGACAGCGCTCTCTTAATTCTAACGGGTGAAACTATGATGATCTACGACGACCTGGAGCCTCCATGCATGACCTGTTTCCATCATAAGTTAGAAATAAACGGCGAGCTCATCTCTTTGTTCCTCTGACTTCGTGTACTCCTCTGTCTGCCAGGCTGTCTCTTCCAGCCATCGTGATTTCTCTCCGCCTGTCTCTCTTAATCTCAGCATCTCTAGATCTCTCTCTCTGCCCGTTTTCTCAGAAAGACTTTCTCCTGCACCTTATATAATGAAGAAATTCCTCCACGCTTATGTTCTTCATTAAACGGCCATAATACTGAGAGAGAGGAGACTGATGTCTGAGAAAAAAAACAGGAAAATGTGAGTATGAAAGGTAAGAGGAGCTAAAACAAACAGGATCAACTCCTCAGGGCTTTACTGCGAAATTCATTACGGATTTAACCTTAATTCACCTTCACACTGTCAACCTGAGGGTGTGTGAAGTTGATCAGATCGTTTATTAAACGCTCTCTGATCTCACAGTCACTCCTTCATAACTTCACTTCAGATTCACATTCCAGTCTTAGTTTGGGTTCAACCTCCTTCAAAGGTCTTCAGATCTACAAAAAGCCCCCAATAAGTTAAAAGATTTTAGCTTCTTTACACCAACGATGATGATCAGACGCTGCAGGAGTGAATCTTTACAGGATGAAAATCCTCTGATACCTGAAAACACGACTCTGCCTTTTACCTGTTTGTTTCTTTAATATGACACGTGCTGCTTCCTCTTTGCCAGGTCAAACATGTGGGAGAGGTTTTGATCTTAATGGGTCTTTAATCTGGTTAAATAAAGGTTAAATTAATAAATAAGGCTGAAGTTTTTTTTCCTGTGTAGTGCCCTCTTGAGAGCCAAAACGTACAATAGTGACCTTTAGGGAGCAAAAGCACGTGCTAAAGTATCGTCATGGGGACCAAAACATATGCAAAACTACCCACTTGGAAGCCAAAATGTGCCAACGTATCCTCTCTGCAGCCAAAACATATGCTTTAGAGCTGTTTTAGGAGCCATAACACACACACAAGTGATCTCTTGGGGGTCAAAGCATGCACCAAAGCAAACTCTTGGAAGCTACAACAAACATTCCCGATGTTAGGGGCCAAAACATTTTCTAAACCGCTCACCTGGGGGCCTAAATATGCAAAAGTATCCTCTTGGGAGCCAAAACACATACTTGTGACTTCTTGGGAGCCAAAAGAAGAACTTGAAACCTTTAGGATGCCAAAACACACACTAGTGACCTCTTTGGAGCTAAAACAATCCCTGAACTTCTTCACTAGGAGCCAAGACACACATTAATGATCTCTTGGGAAAAGTTACTTACACAAGTGATAGTTTGGGAGCCAAAATATGCTGAAGTATTCTCTTGAGCGCCAAAATATGTGAAAAAGTGCCTCATTGGCAACCAATACATGAGCTTAGGTTCATCTCTGGGAGCCAAAACATGTGCTAGAATGTCCTCTTGGCAGCCAAAACGCATGCAGAAAGGTGTTTTTGGCTCCTGAAGTGACCTCTTTGTAGTCTAAATATAGAGATAACCATGAAATCATAAATCATAAACAAGCTATTGTGATCTTTTAGGCACCAAAACATGTGCTAAGTTGTCCTCTTGGGAGCCAAAACATGTATCAGTGACCATTTGGGAGACAAAGCATGTTCTAGAAAGCCATTTTTGAGCCAAAACATGCGTGCAAGACATGCTTAAGTGTCTTCTTGAGAGCCAAAACGTGCAAATGTTGACCTCTTGGGAACCAAATTGTACCATCATGCCTTTTTGGAGCCAATAAATCAACCAAAAATGCAGGAAAGACATGTTTATGTGAGAGCCAAAACAAGTTGAAGTGAACTTTGGGAGCCAAAACATGTGCTAAAAAGTCCTTCATGAAGCAGAATGTGCAAAAGAGCCTGTTCTTTGGAGCCAAAATAGGTGCCAATTTGTCTTCTTGGGAGCCAAAACAGACCCTAGTGACCTGTTGAATAACGAAAGTGTGCTGAAGTATCTTTTTGGGAGTCAAAACATGTCATAGACAGCAATTTTTGAGACATGCAGACACACATACTAGAAAGCAATTTTTGAGGCAAAACATGCATGCAATACATGGTTAAGTGTCCTCTTGAGAGCCAAAACAAACTATTGTGATCTTTTGGGAGCCAAAACATGTATCAGTGATCATTATGGAGAAAAAAACACGTCCTAGAAAGTCATTTTTTGAGCCAAAACATGCAGGAAAGACATGGTTAAGTGTCCTCTTGAGAGCCAAAACGAGCTGAAGTGAATTTTTGATAGTCAAAACATGTGCTTAAGTGCCTTTTTGGAGCCAAAATATGCAGGGAAGATATGGTTAAGTGTCCTATTGAGACCCAAAACAAACTATTGTGATCTTTTGGGAGCCAAAACATGTGCTTAAAACATCCTCCTGGAAGCAAAATATGCAAAAAAGCCTGCTCTTTGGAGCCAAAAGAGGTGCTAAGTTGTCTTCTTGGGAGCCAAAACACATGCAGAAGTGTGTTTTGGCTCCTGAAGTGACCTCTTTGGAGTCTAAATATAGAGATAACCATGAAATCATAAATTAGAACAGAAGTAAGAGAATAAGAGAAATCCCCACATTCACTGAGCGTAAGTTCACCGGGACAAACGATGGAGAACATTTCTTTCACATGTCCCTGCTCGGAGGGAAAAGCAGAAAGAGGCGAAACACTGGTAACCGCCGGTAATACGTTTCTCATGGTGGTGCATTCATAGCAGCGAGGGAGGCAAATGCCTTTGGTCAGGCAGAGTTATTTATTCTGTCCCTGGAAACGGGTGAAGAACAACAAAAGCTTTTTTCACAAAGAGAAGAACAACCTGATGCTGCTGCCTGTTTTCTTCTGTCTGCGGTGAGAACATCCTCCCTCGACGTGGGGGCAACGCTGGCACACAGCAGACTCAGAAAGCCACACAATAGACACGCTCGGTTCAGGGGGAACTTTTCAACCCAGAGAAACTGTGTGAGGAGGAACCCAAGCAAAACAAGGGACAGTGCTAAGTTAATCCTTTAAAGGTTCAATTTCCATGTGGGTAAGCTCAGAGAAACAAAAACACAGCGAGGGCTGTTGTTTGGATTTACAGGTCGCTCTGCACACGGATGCTTGTGCTCTCACATGTACTCAAACACACACACACACACACACACTCAGCACCCACTGTGAACTCTGCCTGCTGGACGACTATGAGCTCAGGAGCAGCTCCAGGTTTTCAGACTGACGGGGAACAGATTCTGGTGGTCTGGATTTCTGGGAGCTCTCCGTTTTTAACCACATTGTTCTCTTTGTTTACTATGGCACTGTGGTATTAACAAGTACACTACACACACACATGCACACACACACACACACAAACACAGACCATAAAGAGTTCAGACACGTGCTGTTCTCTGAGGAAAGTTAAGACGATAAGTCTGCTTTGCATCTTTCATCACTGACCAGTCGCAACCGCCCCTCATGGCCTAATTATTGAAAAACAGGATCTATGGAGACACAATGTTCACAAAAGTCTCCTCTTGGGAGTCAAAACAAATCCTGGAGTGCTCCAATAGTTGGTGAACCACAATGATCTGCCCCTGCAACTGGTAAAATCATGAGCTAAAGTGCCTTTACGGGAGCCAAAACATATACTAGCGTCCATTTGGGAGATTAAAACTTGAACTAGAAAGCCATTGCTTGAGCCAAAATATGCAGGCAAGACATGCTTAAGTGTCCTTTTGAGAACCAAAACAAGCTGAAGTGAACTTTGGGAGCCAAAACATGTGCAAAAAAGTCCTCCACGAAGCAAAATATGCAAAAGTTTCTGCTCTTTGGAGCCAAAATAGGTGCTAAGTTGTCCTCTTGGGAGCCGAAACAGACCCTAGTGACCTGTTGAATCACAAAAGTGTGCTGAAGTATCTTTTTGGGAGCAAAAACACATACTAGAAAGCAATTTTTGAGCCAAAATATGCAGCCAAAACATGTATCAGTGACCATTTTTGAGCCAAAACATGCAGACAAGACATGCTTAAGTATCTTCTTGAGAGCCAAAAGAAGCTTCTGTGATCTTATGGGAGCCAAAACATGTGCTAAGCTGACCCCTTGGGAGCCAAATTATACCATAGTGCCTTTTTCGAGCCAAAACATGTACCAAAATATACAGGCAAGACCTGTCTAAGTGTCCTATTAAGAGCCAAAACAAACTATTGTGATCTTTTGGGAGCTTAAACGTGTGCTTAAAACATCCTCATGGAAGCCAAATATGCAAATGTGTCCTCTTTAGGGAGCCAAAACACACCCCAGTTAGCTCTTGGCTGCATAAAAGTTATAGAAGTGACCTCCTATGAGCTGAGATATTTGCTAAATTACCATTTTGGAAACCAAAATATGCATTTGTGACTTCTTTGAAGACAAGATATTTGCTGAAGTGCTTTTATTGGGAACTAAAATGGGTGCTTAGAAGTCCTCCTGGGAGCCAAAAGATACTAAAGTGCATTTTTGGGAACCAAAACACACCAGAGTGAGCTCTTGGGAGCAAAAACACACTGTAGTGACCTTGTAGGAACCAAACCATGCACGAGTGACCTTGTAGGAGAATAAACATTTGCTGAATTTCCATTTCGGGATCGGAAACTTGTACTTTAGAGCCAATTACGCCAAAGTGCCCACTTGAGAGCTGAAACACTTGTTAAGCGACCTTTCATGGAGCCAAACTTGCACTAAAGAGCCTTTTTGAGAGCCAAAACATGCGGGGAAGATATGGTTAAGTGTCCTATTGAGACCCAAAACGAACTATCGTGATCTTTGGGAGCCAAAACATGTGCTTAAAACATCATCCTGGAAGCCAAATATGCAAAAGAGCCTGCTCTTTAGAGCCAAAAGAGGTGTTAAGTTTTCTTCTTGGGAGCCAAAAAAGACTCTAGTGACCTGTTGAATCACAAAAGTGACAAGGGAGACAAAACATGTCCAAGAAAGCAATTTTTGAGCCAAAACATGCATGCAAGACATGCTTAAGTGTTCTATTGAGAGCCAAAACAAACTGTTGTAATCTTTTGGGAGCCAAAACATGTATCAGTGATCATTATGGAGAAAAAAACATGTCCTAGAAAGTCATTTTTGAGCCAAAACATGCAGGAAAGATATGGTTAAGTGTCCTCTTGAGAGCCAAAACAAGCTGAAGTGAACTTTTGGAGCCAAAACATGTGCTAAAAAGTCCTCCATGAAGCAAAATTTGCAAAAGAGCCTGCTCTTTGGAGCCAAAAGAGGTGTTAAGTTGTCTTCCTGGGAGCCAAAACAGACCCTAGTGACCTGTTGAATCACAAAAGTGCTCTGAAGTAGCTTTTTGGGAGCAAAAACACATACTAGAAAGCAATTCTTTAAGCCAAAATATGCAGGCAAGACATACTTAAGTGTCCTCTTGAGAGCCAAAACAAGCAATTATGATCTTTTGGGAGACAAAACATGTATCAGTGATCATTATGGAGAAAAGAGCATGTCCTAGAAAGTCATTTTTGAGCCAAAACATGCAGGAAAGATATGGTTAAGTGTCCTCTTGAGAGCTAAAACACTTGTTAAACGACCTTTCATGGAGCCAAACTTGCACTAAAGAGCCTTTTTGAGAGCCAAAACAAATGCTGAGATTTCCTCTTTGTTGTTGGATCACACTTATTTGCTCCTTGGCTGGTTAAAACCTGATAAAACTGGAGTCTTGGGAGCCAAAATGCATAAAAGCTAAAAGTGTGAAGTGGTGTGATCAAACCTGTCAGGAGGTAAAATTTCAACTTCATTTAATAATGATTCAGATTTCATGAAAAGGAACATAATAGTGAGTTTATTTCAGTCTGTGTGGCTTTAACATCATATTAATTCAT
Source organism: Thalassoma bifasciatum (assembly GCA_008086565.1). Lineage (NCBI taxonomy): Eukaryota > Metazoa > Chordata > Actinopteri > Labriformes > Labridae > Thalassoma > Thalassoma bifasciatum. The sequence goes on along the minus strand of RPOG01003850.1, from coordinate 18,077 downwards.
GTATGTAGAGAGAAGGAAAGTGGGTCAGATCTTTGCAGACGATGTAAACTTTGTTCCTCGGACTCAGAAAGTGTTTGTGTTTGTGACAAAAGCTGCTCCCGGCGCCAGACTCAGAGTTAATTCTGTTTTTGTTTGTGTTGGCAGCGTAAGCCTCCACCTGTTGATGTGTCAGCGTTTAAAGCTGCTCTGAGAACAGCGCTGAGGCAAACATGCCCTTTTCTGAACGTGGGGACGCCGCCGCCGCCGCCAAGCTTCCCCGTAGGCTGGATCTAAAAGCAGTCAGCTGACACGTCTCTTTCATGTGAGTGTCACTTATTAGTTTCTCTTAATGACTTTTCCTCGTGGCGTTTTCTCTCTTATGTAACTCTCCAACAAAAGCGTGCAGATGTTGGTGTATTTCTGTACATATTGTCATTGCTCTCTATTTTCTGATTATGTAATTCTTCCTCGTGAAAAGTCTGTGAACAATAGCTGGAGGTCGCACAGATGATGGAAATGTGTTTGTGTTATTTTGGGACAGTGATGTGTGAATGTGCGTCCGCTCCCAGAGTTTTACCTGCTTCTTTATGTGAACCTGAGCGTCGTTCATGTGTTCACGCTTTAACGCCGTCTGTGATCACATGACATCAGGGTCACCATGGTCTAAAAACCCCAAGAAATAACCAAAAATCCTCAAATCAACTTAAAATAAAAAGTCAAAATTTCAACTTTGACCTCTTCTACCACAATTTGACTTTTATTCTGATCATTTTGACTTTATCTCTCATTATTATGACTTAATTAGCCCAAAATTTCAACATTTTATCTTGAAATTTTGACTTTTCATCTCAAAACTTTAACTTTTATTTCAAAGTTTCAACTTTAAATTGCAAGTTCTCAACTTTTTATCGAAAAAAGAATCCCAAAATTTATTTTTTTTAATATAAAAACTTAAATATTTTATTGCAAATTTTGACTTTTCATCCCAAAACTTAAACTTTTATTTCAAAGTTTCAACTTTTAATTGCAATTTCTCAACTTTTTATCGAAAAAAATTCCCAAAATTTGTTGTTTTTTTTATATTAAAACTTAAACTTTTTATTGCAAATTTTCACTTTTCATCTCAAAACTTTAACTTTTATTTCAAAGTTTCAACTTTTAATTGCAAGTTCTCAACTTTTTATTGAAAAAAACTTCCAAAATTTGTTTTTTTATATCAAAACTTTAATTTTTTATTGCAAATTTTGACTTTTCATTGCAAAACTTTAACTTTTTATTGCACATTTTCAACTTTTTATCTCAAAACCTGGCATAATTTTGACTTTTTATCTCATAGTTTTATCTTTACTATGTCAAAAATTTAACTCTTAATCGCAACCTTGTAATTTTTGTCTCATAATTTTGACTTTTTAACTCAAAATTTTGACCGTTTTAATCTTAAATTTTTGTAATTGTATTCCAAAATGATTACTTTTTTTCTCTGAATTTAACTTTATATCCATAATTTATTTATAATTTTCATCTCAAAACTTTGACTTTTTACCTCAAATTTTGACTTTTTTATCTCAAGATGTTAACTTATTGTATCAGAAATTTAACTTTTAATTGCAACTTTTAATTTTTTTTCTTACAATTTTGACTATTTATACAACAATAAGGACAATTTTTCTGTGAAATTGACTGAATTTTTAAGTTTTTTTCATCTTTTCATCTATAATATCATCCTTTTGCTTAAAAATTTCATTTTTTATCTCAAAAGTTTGACTTTTCAAACCAAAATTATTACATTTTTCGCAGAATTTGACTTCACTGTCATATGATTTCGACTGTTCATCTCAAAATTTTGACTTTTATACGTCAAAATCTAACATTTTGAATTGCAAATTTCCATTATTTTATCTAAATTTCCAAACTTTTAAGTTTAAACCTTTTTACATCTAAATTTTAACTTTTATTTGCAACTTTGCAATTTTTTAATCCAAATTTTGATGTTGATATCTTAACATTCTGACTTAATACGGGCGAATAAAAGCAAATTTTTCATTTTAAACTGGAGGAAATTAGCTTCCATAATAATGTTCTACCACACGCTTGGATAAAAAGACCAAAGTTAGTTATTTTCCTTGTGCAAAAATATAAATAATACCTTATAATTAAAAGTTAAAAGTGTCATTTATAGTTTGAGGTGTTAAAGTTTATGACCATGAGGAAAAGAGGACGTTTGGTCGCCGTAGGAACATCACGTCCTTCTTCCTGTGTTTTTATTTTTTTAAGGGGGCAGCAGCTATTAGTCACAATAATCCCAGCGTAATAACAGAACTGTTTATTTATCTTCTTTTCTTTTAGGAAAGTTCATTTAATCGGATATTTCCAGGGTCGTGTGTGTGATCAGGCCTGAGAGGAAACTTGCGTAAGAGCTGCAGAAATTCTGTTTACACTTTCAGGAAAATTTCACTGCACAGACTCCAGCGTGAACCTGAAGCAGAGACAGATTATTTTTGCTCCTTTTTTATCAAAGTCAAACAGTGAGGACACTTTAGTTTGGCGTGGAAGCGTCTGCAGGAATGTGCCGGGGTTTTTCTCTGGGAGGCTTTCGCAGCTGTTTTAAAGATTCAGTTTCTGGATGGAGGAAACAGAGACTCAGGATGTAGATTTATCCAGTTAGAAACAACGACACAGCTTCCAAAAACCTCAGTGTTGAGCTTTTATTCATGCAAGTCAAAATTAAAAGATATGTCAGTTAAATGTTAAATAAACGATAAATATTTGGGTTGTGAAGCTACTTTTTGTAAATTTTGAGATAAAAAAATGTCATAGTATAGAGATGAAAAGTCAAAATTGAAAAATTATTCAGTCAAATCCTGAGAAAAAAATATTAATTCTGGTATAAAAAGTCTAATTTTGAGATGAAAAAGAGGAAATTATGAGACAAAAAGACAAATTTTTGAGACAAAAGGACCAAATTGTAGGATTAAATAAATGCAAAGTTTCAATTAAAAGTTAAAGCTTGGGTAAGATTAAGTCAAGACCTTGAGATGAAAAGTCAAAATTAAAAGATAATTCAGTCAAATCCTGAGAAAAAAGTGATAATTTTGATGTAAAAAGTCATAAATTTGAGATAAAAAGATGACATTTTGAGATAAAAAGACCAAAAAGACAAATTATAATATTAAAACAAATGCAAAGTTGCAATTAAGAATAAAAATTTGGATATAATTAAGACAAGACTTGGAAGTACAAAGACAAAATTGTAACATAATTGAGTCAAATCTTGAAAAAAAAAAACTTTTGTTATAAAGTCTTAAGTTTGAGATAAAAAAAGATGAAATTTTGAGACAAAAGGACCAAATTTTAAGATTAAAAAAATGCAACGTTGCAAATAAAAGTTAAGACTCTGAGATAAAAAGTAAAAAAAAAGGCAAAATTTGAGATGAAAAGTTAAAGTTTTGAGATGAAAGGTCAGAATTGTAAGATAATTTAGTCAAATCTGAGACCAAAAGTAATAATTTTGATATAAAAAGTCATAATTCTTGTACAAAAGAGAAAAAATTATGCCTCAAAAGGACCAAATTTAAAGAAAACAGAAAAATGTATGAATAAAAACTTGCATAGTTGCATTTTAAAGTTAAGATTTTGATACAATAAAGTCAAGACTTAGATAATAAGTAAAAAAAATAAAAAGTCAAAAAATAAAAATGAAAAAAAATAAACTTTTGTTATAAAGTCTTAAGTTTGAGATAAAAAAGATGAAATTTTGAGACAAAAGGACCAAATTTTAAGATTTTTTTATTTTTTTTATAGAAAAAGTCAGAAATCTTAGACAAAACATTCAAAATTTTGAGAAAAGTCAAAAAGTCGAAATGATGACATAAGAAGTCAGATTTTGAGATACTCAAGTTCAAATTTTGAGATTTAATCAAACTCTTTTATATAAAAAAAAAGTCAAAGTTTTGAACTAGGAAGATATATTTTGGATTAATTAATGCAAAATTTGGGGACATTTAAAGTAAAACTCTTGAGATAAAGTTAAAATTATGCAGGAAAAATGTCAAATATTGAAGATAAGTCAAATACAAATAGAGTCTTATTTTTTTATAAACCGGCAGAAATGGTCTTATATACATTATTTATATTAACATGATGAAAAATGTTGATGAAAAGTCAAAATTGAAAGATAATTCAGTCAAATCCTGAGAAATCAGTTATAATTTTGATGTAAAAAGTCATAAATTCGAGATAAAGAAGATGACATTTTGAGACAAAGGAACCAAATTTTGATATGATTTAAGATTTTTTAAAAAAAGCAAAGTTACAATTAAAAGTTAAAATTTGGATATAATTAAGTCAAGACTTTGAGATCAAAAGTCAACATTTTTGGAAAGTTTGAGATAAAGTTGAAACTTTGCAATAAAAAGTGAAAAGTCAAAACTATGGGATGGAAAGTTGAAATTGTAAGATAAATAAGTCAAATTAATGAGATATAAAATCAAAATGATCAGAATATAAGTCAATTTTTGAGATAATGCAATTAAATTACTTCATTTATGTAACTTAATATGGGCCGAAAAAAAACAAAAAAAAAGAGAAAATATCAACAAAGTCAGAAATTGGCTTCCATACAATATTTTATTACCAAATCTGAGACCAAAAGTAATAATTTTGATATAAAAAGTCATAATTCTTGTACAAAAGAGATAAAATTACGCTTCAAAAGGACCAAATTTTAAGAAAACAGAAAAATGTATGAACAAAAACTTGCATTGTTGCATTTTAAAGTTAAAATTTTGATATAATAAAGTCAAGACTTTGAGATAATAAGTAAAAAAAAGAAATTGAAATTGGCTTCCATACAATATTTATGTTTTCATGATGGTTCAACAAGTATGAGACACTCATCATCTCAGTGTTGTTTTTAAAGTATTTTCTGCCCTTATTTTAAATTTGTACTCAGTATTTCAAAGCCAAATGTTCCTTTTTAACCGTGTAATGAACCTGTTCTGTTTTCCTCTTGTGTAACTGACTCTAACTTTAATCGTCTCAGGTAAGAACAAGTTTTGGAACATTCTCCAGCTCCAGCGGATCCTTCAAAGTGTCACAGAGAAGAAAAAAAAAACAGGCAGGGACATAAGTGGGTGATGTTCTTTTGACTCATTATCAAATAATTACTTTAACTGGCAAGACTGAGCAAAGCCTGAGTGTTGCATAACGTGTGGCAGGTCAAAGAAAAAGGCCCATAATGCAACAGTAAACACAATGTGGATGTGTTTTTACAGTTAAGGAGGAGTCCTGACTCTCATTAAAGCTCAGCCGAGCGTGGAGGCTGCAGGCGGAGTTCAGACCTGATGGAGGTTTGATGCTTCTTCTCTGCAAACTCTTTCTCACACACACACAGAAAAACACACACACACACACACTTCAGTTACTCCTCTCTGCTTGTTCAGTGGCGCCACCATGAGGCCATTTGAGTCATTAATGATATTTTCTCTTTAAACAGAACAAAGTGTAATGTACTTGCAATTAATAATCATGTCATTACAATTAGGATTTATTGTGACATTATTCTTTAGGTTCCCCATTTTGATTTGTTGTTAAAAATCTAAGAAAACCAGTCTTTTATTTTATATTTTTAACTTGCAGAAATGGTCTTATATGGGTCAATGAGGTGACGTCCCCTTTTTTGTGTCTGAGTGCAATATTTCCTTCCATCATGAATTGAGTATTTCATCACATGTATTTCTTTATTCTATGAAACCTGTGTTATTTGAACACATCTTTAAACTATTAAAATATAACATGTTTTTTTGTGTTTTGGTTCCTCAAACCCCCAAAATGTCAGGTGGTGCAACCGTCCTGACAAGTATCCACAGTAATTAAACTCTAAAAATTGAATGTCACTTATTGTAAATGGAAATTAAAAATACAGTGGCATTATTTTATGCTTNAAAGTGAAGAGAATAAAACAGGAAACAGGAAACTGCATCAGCCAGAGGAGCCCATTATTTATCTTATTCACAAATAAAAGAAATGAAACACACAAAATGAAAATGTATGAGTCACTACAGACACTTGAGAGATACTTGCCAATAATTTCACACAGAAAAAATAACAGGAACATATAAATATATTTTCATATATTTGGTTGCACCACCTGACATTTTTGGGTGCTCAAATTAAAAATACTAAAAAATAATGAACCTAAAAACTTTGAAATGTTGGTCAACTACTGAAATCTGTTACAAAACATAATTCTTCACTCAGAAATATGTTTTTATCCATTTTCAAAGAACTTTTTAAAAATAAGTTTTTTGTCATTGACCCATACACATTATTTATGTTCACATGATAGAAAATGTTGACTTCAAACAGAGAAGGAATGTTTACGATAAATATTTGGGTTGTGAAGCTACTTTGTAGAGATGAAAAGTCAAAATTGAAAAATTATTCAGTCAAATCCTGAGAAAAAAGTATTGATTCTGGTATAAAAAGTCTAATTTTGAGATGAAATTGAGGAAATTATGAGACTTTATTTTTTTATCTTTACTTCTTGCCACTTTCACCACTTAGTGCGTTTCTTTTGCAAAGGTATCGAGAAAAACTGTGAGATTTTATTCTTGATATCAAAAGAATGCTCTGGGTCAGTATCTCCTTTAAATATCAAAATAACTCTTTTTCCAACACTTTAGCAAATGCATGCATGTTTTGTTTTCATTTTTCCCCATATAGAGATGCTGGAAAACACTTTTGTACTTGCTGCTTTATTGCATTGTCTTGTTTTTACCTCTTTTAATTGATCATGTCATTATAAGTAAGAGCGTAAATGAAACAAAAAGTACGTTTTTAATCCAGATTTTTCCGATTTATTGAGAGATGCATGAGAAATGAAGGTGTTGTATGATTTATTTATTCTTCAGGAGGGAAACAAGCTTCAGAAATGTTTCTGAATTTAGTGTCAGGTTGTTACAGGGAGGGTTAGAAATCAGTGTGTGTGTGTGTGTAATAAATCAGTCGGATGAGTTGAACTTAAAGAAAACACACAGTAAACAGCTCTGTCCCTTTACTCATCACACATTTGCAGCCTCGTTTTTCTTTTTTTTTTTTTACAAGTGCAACAAACAAAAACAAACAGCATAAATAAAATCAAACTAAATAAAACACGAGTAAAACAACAGGACTGCACTAAAACGAGAGACGGGTCGGAGGAATGATTCTGCAGATTTACACACTGATCCTGAAGAGAAGTTTCTAAACACCAAAAATAAAGTGTATCACAGAGAAAAATCACTAATTAACAGCACAAACATGATGAACAGGTGATCGACAGGTGAACGACACACGCTTCAGTCTTCAAATCTTCCTTCCAAGATGCTTTCGAAGGTGAAGGGGAGGAACTTGAAGCCCTGCCCGCAGTAAAACTTATTCTGAAACTCCACCCTGGAAAAGATCAGAGAGAGAGATCAAATGAAGATCCAAACAAAGAGCGGAAGCATCTGGAACAATAAATCAGGAACAAGCTGCCGTGAGGTTGCGTAACGGCGAGCAGAGCGTTGTGACCCTTGCTCTCCATTCCCCGCTCGCGTCTACGCCGCAGCTCCTGGACCCGCGCCGCGGCGTGACACCTGAGCCGCTTCACTCTGGAAACCGATCAGGGTTTATTTTTGAAGCGCGAACGCTAATTGATGGCTGCGTGACCTTTACAGCGAGGTGTCGCAAATTCCTGTGAATTCATCGTCTGTCTGGAGTCGGAGGAGCAGACGAGGAAGAGGGCGATGTTTTTTAAAGACTTTCTTTAGCAGCAAAATACTTTTTATGTAACTTTATATTATTCTAAGTGTGAAAACAAAACTAATCAAACATCAAATCAAACACAGAGGAAACATCTAACACGTGAGAACGACCTGGATAGAATAACAACAAACAAAAAACAATCATGATAAATAAATTAGAGCAGTGGTTCCCAACCTTTCCCAACTCAGGGCCCACTTTTTAATCTCAAAAATGTTTCAGGCCCACCTCCAACCCAACACCTTTGTGGAATCCCATTTGTAAGAATGATTTAAAATGTAAAAACGGCCATAATATAATGAAAAAAAAGAAGTAATAAAACTTAAGTCTGATAATTGGTCAATAATGTAACACATGCTAAGCCAAAAATGTAATTATTTCATTTTGGGTCTGTTATTACATCTTACATTCTTTTTGTTACCTATGGGGCACAGCACTAGTGTCACATTTTCAACAAGTTATTTTAGAATTGGGGTTTTACAATATTTCATTTTATTACATTTCAGGTTGTTGTTATGTTACAGGTCATGTTACCCATTGAGCCTTAACGTTTCTTCTTGGAGGACTTTTTTTTCCCCATGTATGAATCTCTGAAGTGTTTTAATTGCCTTTAAAACTGGCCTGAGTTTGACATTTTATGCATGACTATATTTGTCACATTTATTTATTTGTACCATGTATCTTTATGTAATTACACTCCAATAAAATCGCACTTCTTTGGAAATGATTTGGCGGCCCACTTGCAATACATTCACGGCCCACCAGGGGGCCATGGCCCACAGGTTGGGAATCACTGAATTAGAGGAAAACAAACAGAGCAAACAGAAGAACTAAGCTATGACAGAGGATTAAAGACAAGCTAAAAAAAGGAGGATAAAGTCATAAACTAAGAAGTTTTAAAGTTGCAACATTTTTTAGGGAATAACGTCAAAGATTTAAAAGAATAAGGAAAAAGATTACAAGAAAAAAAAAGTAGATTTATGAGAATAAAGCTGTAGGTTAATGACAATAAAGACATAAATTTACAAGAATATAAAGTCAAAAAATAACAAGACTTAAGTTGCTTTACTTTTCAGAATATAACGTCAAAGATTTAGAAGAATAAGATCAAAAAATTGACGAGAATAAAGCTGTAGATTAATGAAAATAAAGTAAAAGTTGTGAGAGTTAAGTTGTAAAGTTACAAATATAACGTCAAAAAATTAATGAGTTTTAAGTTGTTCTTTTTTAAAGGGAATCAAGTAAAAAACTTCAGAGAATAAAGTTGTAAAACTTACAAATTCAAAGTCAAAAATTTACGAGAATAGAGTTAAACATTTCCGCTGTAGATTAACGGGAATAAAGTCTTAAACCAAAGAGAACTAAGTCATAATTTTACGAGAATATTAAGTCATAAACTTACAAGAATAAAGTTGTAAACTTAAGAAAATTCAGTGTCAGACTAACAAGAAAAAAGTCAGAAATTTGCGGGAATAAGTCATAGATTTTATGAGAAAATAAAGAGTTGTAGATCTCCAAGAATACATAGGTAGATTCATGAGAATGAAGTTATAAATTTGAAAGGAAAAAGTCAAAAATTCATCGGTATAAAATCGTAGACTTAAGAGAATAAAGTCGTAGATTTACAAGAATTTAGTTGTAAAATTACAGGAATACAGTTATAAATTTATGAGAATTTGTTTGGAATATATTTTGGATTATTTTTTTTTTAAAACAGTGTTTCATTGTGAATATTTGGGGTCATTTGTTTGTCACATGTTTCGAACTCTTGGTGTAAAACCAAATCATTATCAGGCTCTAAGAAAGTAACTAAATCATTATTTTAGTCGATTGTTTTCCTCTTCATTAAACAAACAAACCCGTCACACTCAGAGTCACGTTCTTTTCTGACGCATTAACTGAAAGAAACTTTAGTGACCGGTGTGTCTGGTTGTCTTCATGAAAAACTGCTCCTGTTAATCCCTGAGGCTTTTTTCATTTGTTCGTTTATTCACCTGCAGCTGAGTAACACGACGCTCCTGCAGCTTTTTCTAAAGACGAGTGGAAACAGAGCAGACAAGCTTTGAACACGCGCCAGCGCCGACTTTATAAAAAGAAAGGTGACATTCAGTTAAGACTTTAATGAACGGACCACAAAGACTCTTCATAACAGGAGACACAGACTGTGACAAAAAAGAAAAGATTAACACCGACCGGGGTCAGACCAGTTCACACTAAAGAAGAGGAGAAGAGGAGGAGTGTTTTTGATTTAAGACGCACCTTTATCACACCATAACACACCTGTTTAACCACGTCCTTACATCATTTCTTTCTTTTATTCTCCCTGATTGTGTAACTGTGATTCTTTATTCTATGAAACCTGTGTTATTTGAACACATCTTTAAACTATTAAAATATAACATGTTTTTTTGTGTTTTGGTTCCTCAAACCCCCAAAATGTCAGGTGGTGCAACCGTAACATTAGACTTTTATTTTAAAGTGAAGAGAATAAAACAGGAAACAGGAAACTGCATCAGCCAGAGGAGCCCAAATGACATTTGTGACCAAGTGGAAAAGTTTGTAGATTTCTCTGAAATACTGATAAAAAAGGTTTTTTCACTTCATTGGTGACTGGAACAATTTCCATGTCAGGTGGTACAACCAATGTAATAATGTGAAATGTTATTTTAACATCAAATTATTTATCTTATTCACAAATAAAAGAAATGAAACACACAAAATGATAATGTATGAGTCACTACAGACACTTGAGAGATACTTGCCAATAATTTCACACAGAAAAAATAACAGGAACATATAAATATATTTTCATATATTTGGTTGCACCACCTGACATTTTTGGGTGCTCAAATTAAAAATACTAAAAAATAATGAACCTAAAAACTTTGAAATGTTGGTCAACTACTGAAATCTGTTAGAAAACATAATTCTTCTCTCAGAAATATGTTTTTATCCATTTTCAAAGAACTTTTTAAAAATGTGTTTTTAGACCTTCTTTTTGTCATTGACCCTTATGTCATACTCACCTTTATTATTATCACATACACACATATACACTCTCATTCTTACAGGTGAGTTTTTTTATTTGTGGCTGTAACAAAACATCTGGAGTGAGTAAATAAGAGGATTAAAGTTAGAAACCAAACAACCAGCAGATGGCGCTATAAGTATGAGGAGAAATGTCAGACTTTAACCTCCGACGTCAGACCTGAAAATGTCGTCATTTATTTCACACTTGGACCTAAAAGTAGGGCTGAATAATTTGCAAAAATAAACCAATTGTGATTGTTTTCTCTCTGATGCATTTTATTGTAGGATGAGTTTTAAGTTTCCAATCTCATGTGTTGTCAAACAAGCACAAGCAGTTAAAGAAGCACCATATTAGATAAATTAAACTCAAAGTAAATGACTTCAAAAAAGAACAACTATATTGATTCATATGGCAACTTTGATATCACCAGTTATATTGAACTGGATAATCTCTCTTTTTCTCTTTTTTTTCATTTTATTTCATAATGAAATTAAATCTAATTTGCAAAAAAGTGAGGCAACTACTCTGTAAAGAAGTTTAAATGTGCTTTTATTAATCTTTATATGCTTGAATAATGTTTGGCTTTAGTTAAAACAACTGTAAGTGACTTTTGCGCAACTTATTTACAGTTTTCTAAGTGTCTTTTTAAAAAATATGTTTCCCACAGAAGGGTTCATCTCCTGTTTTTTTACTAAATCAAGTCAAAAATTGTGTAAATAATAAGGCTGCAACTAATTCATTGATTTAAAATTTGATTCCTCTATCAGTTATTTGTGCAATTAATCAGTGAATCAAGAAAAAAAAGTGAAAATTCCTTCATTTTTGTTAGAAGACAACATTGTGACAACACTTCACAAATAGGTTTCAGCTCAAATTTCTTTCGATTTTTGGAGAAAATACTTAGAGTTATGAATGATTTTAAATTGCAATTGCAAAAATAAACTGATATAACATCAGATCCAGGCCAAAGTGTGTCAAAAATTGCAAAATAATCCAATTTATAGGAGGAGGAGGAAGAGAAATAATCTGAAAATGAAGCTGTAAGGTAATTGCTCGATGGAGTTTTATGGATTTTATTACAGCCCTTCAAAATAAAAGGCGTATTAAGTGCATTACACATAAATGACTAAAACGCTGAACTAGGGGTGACTTCCTGATTTTCTTTCTATTTAAAAGAGGATTTCTCAGAACAAAAGCATCAAACTAATGTAGTTTTTTAAGAGAAATTATAACTGGAAGTGGGAAGTGATTTTATTTTGAAATTACTCAACTTATTTTCAGCCTGACGGTTGAAACCAATGCAGTTCTTCTTTTTTAACAGTTTTAACGGAGCTGCATCAACTATTTATTTATAATAAAGAGCAGAAACTATTTAACTGGATGGTGTAAAAGTATAAAAGTTAATCTGAAATGATTGTTCTCTTTGGGGAAGTGAAGAAAGTTATAACAGAAACATAAAAAAACGACTTTCTTGTCTTACCAGTGCAGACGCAGAGCGTGCAGGAAGGCGGACAGACCTTCCATTATTAGAAGAATGGCGATTGTGAGAACAGCAAAGAAGTAAAAGACTGAGGCTAAAAGGATGAAGCCTCCGATTTTGCTGGTGGTGGCGAGGCCGATACGCATCACCATGGACCACAGCACCTCTGAGAGCTCTGTGCAGAGAAAAAAGCAGAAAATCTACATCTGTGAGACTGTTTCTGTACATAAAATCATGAGGTTTGGTTTTATTTCCAAGCGACGTACGTGCATGAGCCAAACTGAGCGCCCACAGCCTCAGATAAGACGCCGTGTTGGAGATGCAGCCCAGGCAGTACTCGATGGTGTGGATGGCCTGATTCACCGCCACGTCGCCAAAGTTAAACTGTCAGAAACACACGGGACGCTCAGTCAGATCTTTGAGAGAATAATATTTCAATAAGTTCACGTTAGTATCAGAGAGCGTGATCATTCAACGTCTGCAAAGCTCCAAAATTAAACCTCTGAGCCCAAAGAATCAGCCGCTGACGCCCCCATGCACATCACGACTTCACTGTTTAAGAAAAACCTGCAACCAAAGTGTCACCTCCTGGAGAAAACACCGACCAAACACCGACTAAACACCAACCAAACAGCGACTAAGCATCATCCCTGAGACTCACAGACACAGCTACGAGCAGCTGACACCGTTACAGAAACAGAAGCAGGGACAGAGGGAGGAAAGTTTCTGACACATGCACTTTAACAGGAGGAGGGAAAAGGGTGAAGTTTGCAGGGTTCGGGTGCAGCACGAGCTCCTGTCCTACCTCTTCCTCCTCTCGGGCCTTGACAGCAGGTGACAAAAGGCAACGCTTGGTTATTGACAGCAAACACACCCAGAGATGGACACACACACACAGACATCAGTGAACAGGAAAGTGACAAGATCAGTTACAAACTGGCAGAGAGGAGGAGACGAACTCAGCACTGAGGACAAACAGGAGAATATCTCTGCTAAAGTGTGGAGGCGGGAGGAGGCGCGTGGAGCAGGTGTGGAGTCAGATTAAAGGGTGTGAGGGGCAAGTTTAAAGCAAGTGTGGAGCAAGTTTTGGATCAGTGTGGAGCGTTTCGAGCAAGTGTGGCGAGTGTGGAGCCAATTTTTAAAGTGTGAAGCAAGTTTTGAGAGAGTACTGAGCAGTTCTGAGATTGTGGAGAATGTTTTCAGTGTGTGGACCAAGTTCTTAGAGTGAGTGGAGCAAGTTTTGAGATTGTGTGGCAAATGTGGAGCAAGTTTTGAAAGAGTGTGGAGAGTGTGGAGCAAAACTTGAGGGAACAGCGAGTGTGTGTAGCAAGTTCTGAGAGTGTGTGTAGCAGGTTCTGAGAGTGTGGAGCAAGTCTTTAGAGGATCTGGACAGTGTGTGAAGCAATTCTGTGAGTGTGGAGCAAGTTTTGAGAGTGTGGAGCAAGGTTTAAGAGTGTGTAGAGAATGTAGAGCAAGTTTCAAGATTATAGAGAGTGTAGAGCAAGTTTTGAAAGTGTAGAAAGTTTTGATAGTGTTTTGAGAGGGTGTGGGGTAATTCTGAGAGTGTGGAGCAAAATTTGAGAGAACAGCGAGTGTGTGTAGCAAGTTCTGAGAGTGTGTGATGAGTGTGGAGCAAGTTTTTAGAGGATCTGGACGGTGTGTGGAGCAATTCTGAGAGAGTGTTAAGAGCATGGAGGAAGTTTCGAGGGTGTGTGGAGCAAATTTTGAGAGTGTGTGGTGAGTCCGGAGCAAGTTTTGAGAGTGTGTGGAGCAAATTCTGAGAGTGTGTGGAGCAATTCTGAGAGTGTGTGGAGCTATTCTGAGAGTTTGGAGCAAGTTTTTAGAGGATCTGGACAGTGTGTGAAGCAATTCTGTGAGTGTGGAGCAAGTTTTGAGAGTGTGGAGCAAGGTTTAATAGTGTGTAGGGCATGTAGAGCAAGTTTCAAGATTATAGAGAGTGTAGAGCAAGTTTTGAGAGTGTAGAAAGTTTTGAGAGTGTTTTGAGAGGGTGTGGAGCAATTCTGAGAGTTTGGAGCAAGTTTCGAGAGTGTGTGGTAAGTGTGGAGCAAAATTTGAGAGAACAGCGAGTGTGTGTAGCAAGTTCTGAGAGTGTGTGATGAGTGTGGAGCAAGTTTTTAGAGGATCTAGACGGTGTGTGGAGCAATTCTGAGAGTGTGTGGAGCAATTCTGAGAGAGTGTTAAGAGCATGGAGGAAGTTTTGAGAGTGTGTGGAGCAAATTTTGAGAGTGTGTGGAGCATGTTTTAAGAGTGTGTAGGGAATGTAGAGTTAGTTTCGAGATTATAGAGAGTGTAGAGCAAGTTTCAAGATTATAGAGAGTGTATAGCAAGATTTGAGAGTGTGTGGTGAGTGTAAAAAAGTATTGAGAGTGTTTTGAGAGGTTGTGGAGCAAATTTTGAGAGTGTGTGTGAGTTTGGAGCAAGGTTTCAGAGAGTGTGGAGCATGTTTTAAGAGTGTGTGGTGAATGTAGAGTTAGTTTCAAGATTATAGAGAGTGTAGAGCAAGTTTTGAGAGTGTGGAGAGAGTGTAGAAAGTTTTGAGAGTGTGTGGAGTGTAGAAAGTTTTGAGAGGGTGTGGAGAGTGTAGAAAGTTTTGAGAGTGTTTTAAGAGGGTGTGGAGCAATTCTGAGAGTTTGGAGCAAGTTTTGAGAGTGTGTGGTGAGTTTGGAGCAAGTTTTCAGAGAGTGTGGAGCATGTTTTAAGAGTGTGTGGGGAATGTAGAGTTAGTTTCAAGATTATAGAGAGTGTAGAGCAAGTTTTGAGAGTGTGTGGAGAGTAAAGAAAGTTTTGAGAGTGTGTGGAGTGTAGAAAGTTTTGAGAGGGTGTGGAGAGTGTAGAAAGTTTTGAGAGTGTTTTGAGAGGGTGTGGAGCAATTCTGAGAGTGTGGAGCAAGTTTTGAGAGCGTGTGTCGAGTGAGGGCAAGTTTTGAGTGACTGTGGAATGAGTTTTGACGGAAAGGGGAGCAAGTTTTGAGGGAGTGTGGAGCTAGTTTTAAAAATGTGTAGTGAGTATGGAACTATTTTGAGAGTGTGTGGCAAAAGTGTTAAAGAAGTTCTGAGAGTGTGTGGAATAAGTTTTGAGAGAGTTTTGAGCAAGTGAAAAATGAGAGTAATGTGTGAGCTGTTCTTTATTTCTTCATTCATAGTCTTGACAGAATTTGTAATAAGCAAAGAGTCAGAGTCTGGAGCTTGTTTTGGTCTTTGGTTCATTATTTATGTAACTCTCCGTCACAGTGGAAGTGGAAACATGATGTGTTGGTTTCTGTTCCTGAATAATTCAAAGATGGGAGCAGATCTTATCACCAAAGCCCCTCAACTTCACCACCAGCTCACCACACTCCTCTCCAGCCTTTTCCTTCTTTCTCTCCCCCTCAAAACAAAAACAAAATGCTGTCACAGACGCAGACACGTCTCCTTACCTCAGGCTCCTCCTCCGAATGCTGCGACAGCTGATCGTGTTGGATGATTTCTGCTTCGTCCTCCGTCGGCCCGTTTCCAACTCTGATGCCTCCAAAGTTTTGTGTTCCCTGAAATAAAAAGATAAACATTAATAACAGGACCAAGTATCAGTTTTTTTTGTGGTGCCACACGCTTCATCTTACCAGGCGTTTTCTCCATAAATGCTGCCGCCTCAGGATTAAAGTTTTCACTATTAACATACAGGGAACACAAGCCAGAGCGATCACCACCAGGAGAGACTGGATCACCATCTGAGGAGGCAAACACAGAAAAGTTTAAGAGAGAAATCAGCTTTTTATGAATCTGGTGGACGGAGCTTTAACCTCCTGAGACCTGAGCGTTTGGTTAAAAGAGTTATGAGTTCAATAAAGAGTGAAAAACATGGATCCAGGGTGAAAATAAAGACATAAAAAGACATAATTATGGGTTAAAAAGTCCAAAAAGGAGATTTAAAAAGTCAAATTTAGAAGATAACATCTTATAAAAAGTCAAATTAAGGAGCTTAAAAGTCAGAATAAGGTAATAAAATGTCAAAATGTGCAGATAAAGGGTTTGAACTATTGACAGAATGTCAAATTCATGAGATAAAAAAAACAATTGTGGGTTAAAATTTTCAAATACAGAGATAAAAATTGAAAAAAAAAAAAAGATTTTAAAATTAAAAAAAAATGTGATAACTCACGAGTATGGATTTAAAGATGAAATAAGAAAACAAAAAATCAATATCAAGGGATAAGAAGTCAAATTAAGAAAATTATAAGTTAAAATAAGAAGGCAAATATCCAAATTGCACAGATGACAAGTAAAAAATATGAACAAAATGTCAAATTTGAGAGATAAAAATACATAATTGTGGGTTAAAAATTTGAAATACAGAGAATAAAAATTAAAAATATGTGATTGAAAGATGCAAGTTTGGATTCAAGATGAAAAATGAAAATTATTCAAAATCAATGGGTAAAAAGACAAAATGAAGAGATTAAATGTAAAAATTAAGAAGCAAAAATCCAAATAGTGCAGATGAAAAGTCAAATTTAAGAGAAAAAAATACATAAGTGTGGATTAAAAATATTAGTAAAAAAGGACATAATATTCAATATTGAGAAGTTTTCTTAAAAAGGAAAAAAAAAAGTGTGATGAAAAGTTAGAAGAAGGATTTAAAGACAGATAAGAATTTAATCTTCTTTATGTGGAGATAAAAAGTGAAAAGTATGGACAGAATGACTTAAAAATTTCAGTTTTGGGGCGAAAAAATTCAAAATAAGCAGTTTTAAATGGCTAAAATTACAAGAAAAATTGCACAAGTATAGATTAAAAGTCAAAATGAGGATATTTGAAGTTAAATAAGAAGATGAGAAGTCATAAGTGCAGTTGTTTTCACTAAAATGACTGTAATGATGTGATTTCAGTAAAAATAATGGTGTCTGACCTGCCCCCGGTACAGAGGTTTGATGGTCGGGTCGTTGTAGTTGAAGAGAAACATGTTGATGAAGGCGATGAGGAGACTGGGAGCGTCTCTGGACGACTTTGCGTCGTACGACAGCCACTTGTAGAAGATGAGGATGGCGAGGTAACCGAAGAGGCTGGCCATGAAGACGATCTCAGGGATGAAGCCTAAGTAGATGTTTAACGGCTTCTTAAAATACCTGCAGAAAAAAAAATAACACAAATGAAGCCCACGATGGAGACACTGAAAGAAGAAAGAGCAGAGAAACGATGGAGGAAAAACTCACAGGTGGTTAAAGAGACTGAGGCTGACGCCGAACAACATGTGGATGACGCCGAGAATCACGGACATCTTCATCTTGAACGAGTTCAGGAACGTGAGTTTGTTGGAGGCGATGTTCCAAATCTGAGAGACGAGAAAACAAAAAACACCACGACAAATTTAAAAAAACAGATTCAGCTTTTACGAACTTATCAGTTCAGGTTGCCAAAAAAAAAAACAGAAAAAAACAGGAATATTCACCGGATCGATCCCGATGGGGTACGGCCCTTTGAAGACTCCGTCCACAGCTGGATCCAACTGTAAAACTTTGTTTCCCTCCAGTGTTGCAAACCTGAAAAGAACAATAAGAGCTGAAATTAAAAAACAATGATCACTGGGTTAAAGTGATGGTTGCATATGGGATGTTTTTTTTGTGTCTGAGTGTAATATTTCCTTCCATCATGAATTGAGTATTTCATCACATGTATTTCTTTATTCTATGAAACCTGTGTTATTTGAACACATCTTTAAACTATTAAAATATAACATGTTTTTTTGTGTTTTGGTTCCTCAAACCCCCAAAATGTCAGGTGGTGCAACCGTCCTGACAAGTATCCACAG
>RPOG01003849.1:9823-50494 GCA_008086565.1 Thalassoma bifasciatum | reverse complement strand
CGAACTCTTGCACCGCAGGCAGGTGACAAAGCCGCTCGGCCAAACAGTTGACGTTCTTCCACGTGGCAAACAAAGGCTTTTCAGCAGGACTCACACTTGTTTGCCAGAGACCAGGCTGCCACCACTGGTCAGGATACTCAGGCAGATTCTCGAAGTCAGGGACAGGCAGGAGGGTCGGATACCAGGCAGGCCACCACAGATCAGGATGCACAGACAGATTCTCAGAGTCGGAGACAGAAGGCGAGTTCGACAGCCGGGGCTCAGGCAGACGGGTAGGTGGGGAACAGAAGCGAGTCGATACCTTGCAGTCAATCCGAGGGTCAGGCGTAGGCAGAAACGGGAACAAAACGGGTCGGCAACAGGTGATCAATCCGGAAAGCAGGTCTGGAGTTCTCAGCATGAATGCAAAAGACAGTCTGACACTGGCTGTGTGTGGTGCTGTGGTTTAAATAGCTGACTTGATTGCTGCAGATGAGGTGCAGGTGTGAGCAGGAGCGCAGGTGAGGAGAGTTGAGCTGATTAGGCTGCAGCAGGACTGTGGCAGGCTGAACGTAGAGACAGAGACTGTGACAGCACACATACAGAGCGAAATTGAAAGTTATGTATCAACCTCATCACACAAGTATTTATCAGTACTGACATCAGTATTGGTATCAATATATCAATATTTTTGATCGATCCAGCCACCACTAACACACATCATTGACCCCTCTATGTGAACCTGTGTGTTCAGATTCCACTGCTCCAAAACCCCACCTCAGCTTGACCTCAGTCAAACACCTCAGACTTTTAGCTTTAACTTTAACTTTGTCCTCTATCCTCCCTGTCAAAAACATTTAGGCTCACCATCATGAATCAAGTCTGAGTTTTACTGTATTACACCTGGATCACTCCACCCTAAAGAGACCTGTTACATAGTCTAAGAGCTTGGCTGAGCTGCCGGTCACTTCATAAACCCTGCAGTGATTTCTCAGTTTGTTGCTCCTCTGCTCTGTGAACCTGTTCTCTATTACTCTCTGTTCCTGAAAAGCTGGGACAGGGTCAACAAAAGACTGAGAAAGTTGATGAATTCTCTAAAAACAGCTGTTTGGATCATTCCACAGGTGAACAGGTTGATTTAAACAGGTGAGTGTGATGATTGGGTATAAAAGGAGCATCTCCAAAAGGTTCAGTCCTTTATAAGCAAAGATGGGGCCAGGTTCAACACTTTGTCAACAACTGTGTTAGCAAACAGTCCAACAATTTTAGAACAATGTTTCTCAAAGTACAACTGCAGGAATTGAGGGATTTCATCATCTACAGTCCATTATATCAAAAGATTGAGAGAATCTGGAGAAATCTCTGCACGTAAGCAGCAAGGCCCAAAACAAACATTGAATTTCTGTGACCTTTGACCCCTCAAGCAGCACTGCATTAAGAACCAATTGATAGAGACAAAGTGGAAAAGTCTGCTGTGGTCGGATGAGTCCACATTTCAAATTTTTGGAAATCACTGTCATGGTGTCCTCTGGGCCAAAGAGGAAAAAGACCACCCAGATGGTTACCATCGCAAAGTTCAAAGCCTAGCATCTGTGATGGTATGGGGGTGTGTCAGTGCCCATGGCATCATGGGTAACTGTTACAGTATATGTGAGAGCCCCATCATTACTTAAAGGTAATCAAGGTTTTGGAGCAACACATGCTGCCATCCTAGCAGCATCTGTTTCAGGGACGTCCCTGATTATGACAATGAAACTAAGACACATTCTGTTACAACAGCGTGGCTTTGTAGTAGAAGAGTGCAGCTACTAAACTGACCTGCCTGAAGTCGAACTCTAATTTGTGACTTTAGCTGATTTCTAACATAATGTCTTGATGCAGCTGCGATGAAATTTATATCTAAATGTTCATGTTCTACACAACTCAAGGCACACATCAAATACACTAAGGGATCAAACTTGTAAACTTATTACATCCATATAAATTTATGTTATTAGTCATTTAAACCTGTTGTATGTTCTACATACAAGTATACATTCTCCACTCAATTTACCATCTATAAGAAAGCAAAAACACACAAAACAGTTTTTAAATAAGATTGTGAATTAATTCAGGCAGGAAGGGGTTAATTTTGTGAGGTGTTTCTCCTTATCAGGCTTCTTAGACCTTCCATGATCCCCACGTTGAGAGCCACAGGGCGACACCAGGTGAGAACCAGCGCCCAAGTACAGGATGTACCTGCATGGTGTGTTTTTGATAAATTAAGTTGTCCTCCTGTACTTACCCTCCCACCCTACACCCTGGTTCCTATTTCCATCACTTCAGGGCAAAACCTTCTCATCCATTTAATTCCTGATTGAAGCCTTTCATTGTGCAGCAGGTAACAGGACCTGCATGAATCAGTGAGACGTAATCACTGATGGGTCTGAGGCCTCATTCTGCACACGCTCAGTGAAACCCCTCTATCAGGAATGCACAGAACATATTAAACTTTTCAGCTTTGGTGTAAAAAAGTTCTTCTCTGTTGTCACTTTGTGTCACTCTGTCCATCACTTTGGTTTAGGGGTAGAAGCTCTCACAGTTTCTGTTTGTTCCCTTAAAGCGACGCGGTCATATGTCAGTTTGGATAACATGCACACATTGTGCTGTTAAGTCTTTTATTACATGTTGTTGCAGCAACAGCTCCAGAAAATACATATGTCTTTTTTTAATGATGTCTACAGTGTTGATTTCAGAGGTATCAATGACATCAGGACCATGTGAGTAAAAACATCCACCGGTGGGAATTACTGATCACGTTTACTTCAAGTACTGTTACTCAGCAGCTTTGATGCGTAGTTCTTAAAACAAGTATTTGTACTTAACATTATTTCTTATTTCATCAACTACTGAGTTAAAACAGCAGAGAGGATCTGATTGGCTGATATCATTGATCAGGTGAACTAACAAAGAGGAGGTGAAGGACACTCTGCTCATCCTAAAATCACAATAAATCCTCCGCAGGTTGGTCCTTCAGCTCAGTAACTGCTCAGAGGAACAGAGATTTGATGAAGCTGACTCCTCTTTCCAACAACAGTGAATGTGATCCTTAACCTGATCCTGATCAGAACAAACCGTCCTGCAATCCAGACACTTCAAAGTGAACTCTTACAGCTCACAGCAGACTGTGAGCTTAGAGTAGCTTCAACCTAAATCTATGTTGTTGTCATATTAATGTTCTCCTGTTGGTTTGACTTCAACTATCAACACAGGAAGAAATATTCTAACTGTATCTAAAGCTCAGATCTGACTGACATCTTTTCACTCCACAACCCCTGATACTTATACTTCAACTTAAATTTTAATCAAAGTCACAGACTTTGTGCTTGAGCTCCTGCAAAATATCTTTGAGCAAAACACTGAACCACAAACTGACCCCTCCAATGTGAATATGACAAGCAGCAAAAAAAAAAAGGAACACTTACCGACCACTTTACTTTGTTCACCTTGATTGTACCAGGTTTTTCCCCTTTTTCCCTCAAAGCTGTCTTGATTCTTGATGTCACAGATTCAACAAGGTGCTGGAAACTTTGTTCCACATTGACATGACAGCATCTCACAGCTGCTGCAGATTTGTGTCTGAACATCCATGAAGAGAATCTCCTGTTCCTCCTCATCCTAAAGCAGCTCTACTGGACTGAGATCTGGAGACTGTGGAGGTCGTTGGAGTTCAGGGAACTCATCGTCATGTTGAAGAAAACAGTTTGAAATGATTTGATCTTTGTGACATGGAGTTTTCTCCTGCTGGAAGTTTCCATCAGAAGATGGTTCACTGAGCTATAAAGAGATGAACATGGTCAGCAACAATACTCAGGTAGACTGTGACTTTAAACCAGGCTCAGTTGGTCAGAAGAGTCCAAAGTGAGAACAGAAAATCTCCATTACCATCAAACCAGCAGCAGCTGAAGAGTTGATCCAGATCAGGATGGATCCATGTTTTCATGTTGTTTCCTCCAAACCTTGAGTCAACCATCTGAGTGTGGAGCAGAAATCCAGACTCATCAGACCAGTCACAGTTTTTGTGAGCCCCTGTGAATTGTGGCTTCAGTTTCCTGTTCTTACCTGACAGCCATTACAAAAAAGATGCCTACTGAAGTATGCTATTGGTATACTTAGTCTTAAGATTGCATACTGTTAGTTTACTTCTGACATATTTATCAAAGAAATACTTCACTAAGATATGTGTAAGTATACTTGACTTACATTAAGAAGTAAGAAGCTATATTTGAAAACTGTAATCTTAAAGGAAAACCAACATGGTCCTTATCCTAAGTAGGTTATCCTGGTTATCTTGTTGTCAGATTTGAATTCATATGTGTGGCTTCAAACATCGAGTTGTCAGTTAAGTGCACATGATTCAATGTTCACAAAGGTTTATGTCAGGTCTTAAAGTAACAGCTAAACTCTAACCTACTGGTTTATTTAAAGGTTTGAAAACACTTTATTAATACACTTCACTGTAAGAATGATGTTAAGTTCACTTATAGAGAACTTTAAAGTATACTTGCTGTATAAAGCCTATTGAAATTACACCTGTAATACACTTAAAAGTTCACCTTCTTAGAGTAAAAACTGGTTTGGAGGTTTAACAGCTGAAAACTTGCAGTAGTAACTCACAGTTTACTTGTAAGTTCTCTTGCAGTATTATTTCAGTACCATTTAAAGCTCCTGTAGCTTTAAACAGTTCACTGGGCTGCACAGTGACATGACGGTTGGTTCTTTATGTGTGGAGTTTGTATGTTCTCTCAGAGCATGTGTGTTTTCTCTCCAGCTTCCTCCAACAGTCCAGAAACATGCTCATCAGGTTGATCAGTGATTCTAAGTTGCCTGCAGGTGTGTGTGTGAAAGGTTGTCTGTTGTCTGTCAGCTCTGTGATTGGCTGGAGACCAGTCCAGGGTGACCCCCCCCCCCCCACCCCCCTCACCCAAAGACAGCTGGGATAGACTCCAGTCACCTGAGACCCTGAACAGGATGAACAGTAGAAAAAAAAATGAATGAATGTGAACTCTCAAAGTTTTCTGCTCTAACCTTAAAAACATACTTACAGTTTAATATTATAAACCAGAAAGTGAACTAATATTTATAAAATTCAGTATATTTCTGAGATCGTCAGCAGTATACTTCAGAGTATACTGAAGTATGAACTAAAGAGTGTGTTAGAAGTATATAAGGAGTGAATTTAGTGTAAACCTATAAGTTTCCTTGGAGTGCACTTGCAGTACAAAATTAAACTTGAATACAAATTAGAGGTGTACTTAGTTTACTTCTCTAAACCTAAATCATACACATTGATCAAACATCAAAAAAAAATTGTATCTGATATTCTGACACATGACGTTAATGAAATATCACTTTAAGTATTGACAACTGTGGCCTCCCTTTAGGACTGTTCTAAACAACACTTCCAGATGGTGCACAAACACTGCTAAACTAATTTCATGGTTCAAAAACCTGTGTAAACCCAGCTGCTCGATATAAGTTAGGATAAGGATTAAAGAGGGGGTATTCTCATTTCTATTTGTCAAACATGGACATTAAGTAACAACGCTGAATGTTCAGAGTAAATGTGTGCAGATTTTCAAACCTCTACTTATTCATATGTGGTAGAAATCTCTAAATCTGTCGGTAAACTGATTAAAATGGTCCGTTCTTGCAAAATGCAAAAGATCTTAGCTGATGGGAGGGTCACCCTGTGGGTGTGCTCTTCTTCTGCTGGAGCTCGTCTGCTTCAAGGTTGGACATGTTGAGTGTTCAGAGATGATTTTCTGCACATCTTTAGTGGTTCTTTGAGTTCCTGTTCTTTCTATCATCTCCAACCAGTCTGTCCATTCTCCTCTGACCTTTGACCTCTGACATCAACAAGACATTTAGTCCCAGGCTGTTTTCCAAACCACCTACTACACTAGCGATGCCTACTACTTCGGCTGAAATTCAGTATGTAGTAGGCAGTATGCGAAAACTTGCGAGATCTGTAGTAAACTACAAGTTCCCGGATGACCTACTGATCTGAGAAAATTTCTCAGTCTGCCACAGACCAGTCTACCTGGCGTACTGTTTCCCACAATGCACGGCGCTAATGCCGTTTGTCAGTTTGGGGGCGCTCAGGTTGAGGTGAGTTACTGACACCTACTGGAATAAATCATCTCAACTACAACACAACAACAAAAATGTGAAACGGTCCCAGAGATAAAAGTGAAGTGACAGGAAAGAAACAGCGGTAAATCTGCTCACTTCATCATGAAAGAGCTGTTTACTTTTACCAAATTCATAAAAGCCGATAAAAAAATTATCACTTTTTATTTTACACTAACAGCCTACGTGGGTAATGAGGACACAGTTTTTCCACCAGCTGTAAAGATAAAAAGTCAGTTGGTTTCAGATTTATTTTCAATACACGATAACTTTTGGTGCAAGATAAAAAAAAAAAAAAATATGGCGATTTTTCTGTATTTTATACCTTTACAAATGTGATAAAATCAGGACTTTTATCTCTCCCTGAATTTGTTTTTTTTCCAAATGAATTAAAAATGTTCCTTGAACCACTAAAATAATGAAAAAACCATAACAATTCTCAAAAAAATTACAACTTCCTTCACATGCTTAATTTCATTTATTTATTTTCCTTTGTATCTCATGACTAATTTAACTTATCTACTTTTATTGCTCCTGTAACTTCACCACTGATTGATGTGGTGAATTAATGACTGAAATGTACTCATGGTTTATTTATGATGAAATTAAACATTAGAAAAAAAACCCATCAGCTCCAATTCCTGAAATCCAGAGTAGTATACTACTTAACAGGTCCAACAAAACTGTCATACTACATACTACATGTGGAAGTAGTAGGTAGTAGGCACTGCCTACTACCTACTACTGTAGTATGTAGTATGTAGTAGGCGGTTTGGAAAACAGCCCCAGTGAACTGCAGCTCACTGGATGTCTCCTCCCTTCAGGACCATTCTGTTTGTCTACATGTCTAAATGCTTTAGGTTGCTGCCCTGTGATTGGCTGACTGGACTCTTGTGTAAATGAGCAGGTGAACAGCTGATTCTAATTATGTGTTTGGTGAGTGTATCAGTGCAAAGAAGTTAAAAACCAAAAGATTTCTTTATTAACAGCTTCAACACATCATCATCATCGTCATCTCTCATTCCTGAACTCGTTTTTATTCCAGTCAGCCCTTCAAACAACAAGTGCAACACACACAGAAGCAACAGAGACTCCCCCACCTCCCAGTCTGCCCCCCGTCAGAGCACGAGCAGTGACGACTTTAACACCACCAGGTTTGGCAGCTTCGCAGATTTACACTGAAAAACAGAAACATGGACACGCTGAAGATAGTCAACCTGGATCATGTTTGGTTTTTCATCTGCAGGTACAGGCTGCACCACAGAGCCAAACACAGCAGCATCTGTTTACGATTCATCCTCAGATTCAGTTAAAGGAAGAAAACTCTCAGGAAGTGGCCTCAGTGGGTAAATCATGGAGGACACAAGCTTCCTCTCCTTTCACCCTGAACAGTGTAGAAAACTCTTGTTTTCTCTTATTTCACAGAAACTTTAACAATAGAACCGTGTGAAGAGAGGTGATCAATCATTTCTTATCATTCCGATCATCTGAGTCTCATTTAAATGCAGTGGCAGGAATCATTGAAACCTGTAAACTGGAGTTAAAGTATTTAGGAGAGGAAGCTTGTTTTCTCTTACGTCAGAGCTGAATGGTTGTGTGAGTGCGTCAGAGACAGAACCAGCAGCTTCAGCTTTTAGAGACTATTTGAGGATTAACCAATCACAGAACAGAGAAAAAGTCAGGGAGTTATCCAATCAGGTGTCTGGACTTTTTCTCTTCTTATATCAGGGTATGATGGTAGAGAATGTTTCAACAAATGTTCAAATATCTGTCCTCAAGCTTTGATATTACAGAGAAGATGATTAAGGCCACTGGATATTCATTTGTGTGGGGAAAAAGTATACAACTCAAAATTCTGACTTTTCTTCCCCTTGACTTTAATTTGAGATTTTTGACTTTTCACCAATTTTTTAGGTTAAATCAGGAAATTTAAACAAACATGTTTCTGTGTTTTGATTTTGTGAACCTTTCCTCCATTTGTTTTTATTTTCCCTGTGGCACTGATCCTCCTCCGTTCATCTATTCAACATCACTCTTTCCACTTTTCTAGTTTGGACTCTGGGTCTGTGAGGTGCACGTCAGCTCTGAGGTTCAGTTTTTATTGATCAGCTCTGACTCTGCGCCCATGAAGAGTCAGTGACAGCTCAGGTGTACAGGCAACCCCCCCCCCCTCATCACCCAACAGCAGGTAAAGATGCAGAGCACGAAGCAAAGATGACACAGAGTCCAACAAGTTTCCACCTTCGTCTCCTGATGTTCTAACTCTGACGAGAGCAGACGCCTCAGTCTTCTCTCCGTCTTCTTCTTCTCCCTGGTGTCTGAGTGTCTCCTGCTGACTGAGGAGGTGAGCAGCACAGCAGGGGGTGGGGGGTGGGGGTGGGAGGGTGTAAGGTGAGCAGTTTTTGTTGGTTAACCAATGAGGTTCAGACGGTCCGGTTACCAGGGGCAAAAAAAAAGAGACCAAATAAAAAAAACAAACAAACAGAAAAACTAAGTGAGGAGGAGCTCAAACATTTAAACACTGTCAATAAATATAGTGATTTCTTCTCCAGGGTCCAGCTGTTATAACTCATCGTCTATGTGGTTTTCAGGTTTGCCCTTCTCTGTGGGTCCTGGAGAGGAGGAGAGAGAGAGAGAAAAGAAAAAAACTTAGAGGCATGATGGGTTTGTTCTGATTAACATGTTGCTGTAGAAAACCTGAACCTTCATTAAAGCTGATTTTTGTTTGGATCAAAGAGTGATCAGAACTTTTAGCACTTCTCTGTGACCCTTTAACAGGTCAAAGTCACAGAGCTATGACTTAAATTAAGTGAAAAGAGTGGAGCAGTTGTGTTTTCTTTCACCTAAAGCTCTCCGTCACCGGGGCCAGGTTTAACAGACCGACCTTTTGTTGTTTCTTCTGTTTGCTGTGATTGGCTGTCTGAGTCTGTTTGTGCGGCGTTCTCCTCTGTGGGCGGGGCTTCAGCTGGCTGTGCCTCCTCTGGGCTCTCTGAGTGAGAATAAAAGCACAAGTTTAAACCCTCTCCACATGTTTCAGAGGGAAGTTTATGACGTTGGTGACCCTCTCTTCTCTCTTTGACCCACCGCTCTTGGTGTCCGTGCTCTCCTCTGTGGGCGGGATCACCTTCTCCTCTGTCGTCTCATTGGCTTTGCCGCTTTTCTCAGAGCTGGTGCTGTTCTTGGCTTTGGGTTTAGACTTGGGCTTAGCGAACTTGGCTTTGTTGAGCAGGTAGTTGACCTCTCGGTCCAGCAGAGCCAGTTTAGACTCGATGTCTTTGGACAGTAAGATGGGCCGCTCTTTGGGAGAGCGTTTGTCCTGCTCTGCTACAGTTTCATTCTTCCACGTCTGGAGAAGAGAAACAAGATCCAACACATGAGGTTAGTTCACTTTATACAATACAAACATATGAGTGAATCATCCAATGTGCTTAAGGAAGCTGATAAGAAGCATGTCTAAAGGGTTACAGAGGAAATGAAAATATCATCATCATCTGGATTCAGACAAAGTGTTCGATTATCCAACTATCACTGTCAGTAATTATCAACTTTAGCCTGTATTTGAGCCTTAAGCCTGTGTTTAAGCCTTTAGCACATGTTGTATCCTTAAGCTCTTATTTTAGCTTTTCACCCGTGCTCTATCACTCTCCTGTTTAGCCTTCTTCTGCTGTTTCCTGGGCAGAGTGGCGGCTGCTGTGGACACATCTTCCTTTGTTTTAGCTTTTAACTACGACAAGCTGAGAAAGGACTCACTTAAACCTGTAGATTACTCTGGACTTACCTTCCTTGAATTACTGAGACTTATGGATCTTTTTTTTGTTTGTTTCTGTGCAGAGTATTTTCTGTTTGGTTAAGAGACAATTGCAGCGTGAAGAAGAGACTTTCAGGTTGGATGTGTTTCATGTTTTGATTTCTGTGAAATACAATTGTTATCATACAAACTCAAGTGTTTTTTCTTTTATTCAAAATTGTGTCTTCTAACAAGTGTGGTTATGAAAAGTTTATTGCCATCAAAGAGTCACGAATTTCCCTTTGTTGGTTGTTCGGCTCTGGCTAAATGCTGGTGGCAAAAGTTTATCTGCCTGTCCTACCTGATAGTGATTCATCTTATTAATTTTGATAAAGATGAAATGTTACAACTATATTTTTGATGAATCATTCTCTAAAAGTGTCATATCATATTTTGAAAACAGTTACAAATCATTTGATGCAGCGGTCTGATGTCCAAAAGTCATGAATGTGGCTGTTTTTTCCCCCCAAAAAAACAATGGGATTATGAATTTAGGCCTAACGAAAATCCTTCTTTTTTGCTGCATCTCTTAGCAGCTGTTTCAGTGTCTGCATCTGAATATGTAAATGAGTCCTAACTCTCCCTGCATCTTTCAGAAGTGGTCATGGTGACCAACTCAAGGAAATAAAGAATATATCAAAACGCCTGTTTGCCGTATCAAGAGGAGGGAGAGGAGAAGAAACTCTCAGACGTGGTAGCGTCACTTTGTTCTGGTGTGTGTGTGTCTAGTGGTGACGTGTGTGCCGGCTTGATTTCAAAACTTCATGTTTGTACTAATCTTCTATTTATATTTTGAACACTTTTTTGCACTACTGCCTGTCACTTTTTTAATAGTTATTTTCTAATGTCTTAAAAATATTTTTATATTTTACAACTGAGTGATTCATGGATGCTGCTCAATTTCATTGTACACTGTGCAATGACAATTAAAGGATTCTGATTCTGAAAACAGCTGGCTTGAGGAAAGATTTTTAGAAAAAGGGAGCAAGTGAAGAGAGGATGTTTTTTTTTAAAGGTGCCCTTTTATGCAAATTCCACTTTTATATGGGTTACTAACGAAAATATGGGTCCCCAGGCGTGTCTTCAACACCCCCTAATATTTTAAAAATCCATCTTATGTCATAAATTCATGATCCCAGTGTTTTTTGGGGGGGATAAACAGCCACATACATGACTTTGGGACATCAGACCTCTGCATCAAATGACTTTAACTGTTTTTAAAATTATAATATGGCACCTTTAATATTGGGGGATGTTGAAGACATGCTGGGGACCCATATTTTCACTAGTAATCCATGTTAAAGTGGATTTTGCCTCATAGAGCACCTTTAAAGTAACTGAATGTGTTTCCACAGTGATGATAAAATAGTTTCCACCCACCGTTGTTTCGTTGATCACTTTTTCTAACAGATTGAGCTCGACTTCAGTGAAGATCTGGTCGTCCTCTGGGATCATTTTGGCGCTCCTGTCAGAGAGAAACAACAAACGGTGAGTCCTGACCCGAGCAGACACAGTCAGCAGCTGCTCGTCCCTCTGAGGCTCACTCACCTCAGGAAGAAGCTGGAGGTGTTGAGCATGCTGTCCAGAGCAGCCAGGCGGTCGGGCCACTTGCGGCGCTCCTCCACCCTGAAGAACATGTCCTTACACAGGCTCTTGAGCTGGGACAGCTTCTCTCTCAGCTGTTTGGTGGAGGCAGAGTATCCCTCCTCATCCATCCACTCCGAGGCCTCGCTCAGCTTCCCAGAGATCTGCTCCTTCTCCTCCTCGGACACAACCAGCTGGAAGTCGTCCTGGTAGAGCTTATCCTGAACACAGAACACACAGTTTGTTTTTAGTTCCTCCAGTCAGAAAGCTGCTGCCTTTGCTTCAGAACAGAACACATAAAGAGTTTAAAGAAGGAGAAACAGGCAGAGGTGAGTGATGTTTACCTGTGTCTCAAAGATAAAAGCTTCCAGACTGTTCAGTGACTTCTCCCTCTCCTGTTTGGCGAGGTCTCTGTTTGTTAAATCCTGCAGCCTAGAGACACACACGGACTCATTTTTAGTGATTTACATTGAGAATTCAATAAAAGGCATGAAGAGGAAAAAGAAATCAGAGCTGTACTTCTTCCTGGAGGCGGTGACGTCCTCGGTGGAGGGGTTGAGGATGTCTTTGATGAGCAGCTCCACTGTGATGTCTTCAGAGATCTTGCTCTTTTTCTGAGGTTTGGCTTTCTTCTCTTCAGTCTTCTCCTCCTCTGTGTTTGAAGGTTTCTCTCCCTCCTTCTCCTCCTTTAACAGGAGACATCAGTGAAGTTTTTCACCACATCTGTAGTTAGATTTTAACTCCCCCCCCACAGCCTCCACAGATGGAGGTGTGATCTTACCTTGCTGCCTGGTTCCTCGGTTTTTTCCTGAGTCTTCTCTTCTCCTGCTTCTTTCTCTGCATCGCCCGTCTTCTCCCCAGCAGCCTCGTCCTTCGGGGCTTCCTCCTTCCCCTCCTCTTCTTTACCTTCCTTTCCAGACTCTGGAGGCACCTCCTCCTCGTCCTGAACAGACGGGATCAGGGAGTAACGTTAGCAGTGACCACAGGCTCAGCTTTGGATCTGTCTCATTGATTAGTTTCTCTGACAGAGGTAGAGCAGTGTCACCATGACTTCACACTCTTCATGCTGCGTACCTGCACAGGTTCAGTGACATTCACAGCTGGTTCTGATGATCCTCCTCCAAACAGAGTGGAGATTGTGTTACCCAGTTCTGAAAGAAAGCAGAGAGACCGTTCAGATATGACGACATAAAGCAGGTGAGACTTTAACAGACCAGTCCAGGGACACGTGGAAACCTCTGCTCTTAATTTTACCCCTTGGTTTTGATTGATTATGTTGAAATGCTGAGCTCAGCTTTCAGCATCCTGCATTTGCTGAAAGGAAACGCGGGCCCCTCTCTGGTTCCCTTTGTTTTCTTGTTTTTTTAACTTTCTGACCATAAACCAAAGTATTAGTGCCGTCACTGGTCAAACACGAAGGTATTGTGTTTTTTTTAGGTCCCGTTTACACGACAACGCTTTACAGCATTTCACCCTTAAACGCAAAAAAAACTCAGTGAAAGAGAGAAATGAGCAGTTGAGCAAAAATGAGAGCATCTCAACATGGCGCCAATCAGAAAGAAACAAATCAAATTCAGCATTCATTGTTACATATCCACACATATCCACAACAAAAAAAACTATTATTGTTACTATTTACAGTTGTGCCTAAAAGTTTACACCCCCTCCAGTTGAATTTCTGATTTTTTGGCCTTTTCTCAGAAAATATGAATGAACTTTTGTGCACAACTTTAACTGTAACTGTAGCTATTGCTATTACTATTATTATCAATCATTAGATAAGATAAGATAAGATACAATGCAGCTGCAACAAGTTGCCATTTAGTGGCACTTAGAGAAGTAGAAGTAGAAATCAATTAATTCATAAGGAAGAAAATTTTTCAGAGACAGCAGCTTGGCCATAATTACCTTGTCAGCCTCTCCCTCCACAGGGTCCAGGACTGAACTGAACTTCATTGATGACATTGATACACAGTGACATTTCTGGCTGTTAAATTACAATAAATTTCTGGCAACAGTTTGCATTACATTTAACAAAAAAATACTTACTTTATACTTAATGACAGTATAACTGCAGCTTCATGCTGTAACACTACACTTCTGCTTGTTTCCCTGGGGTTATGATAGAGGCCCCTTTAATATGGAGCTCCAGGTGTTAGAAACAGCTGGTGAATCAGAAACTGACTACCTGTCTTTTTAGACAGTTTGAAATCATGACACATCCCACAATGCAATGCAGAGGTGGCACCTGGCATAGACACCATCTTTAACACCAACAGCTGCTGTTTCCCTGTGAAAGGCTGACTGCACCATCAGAGCTGTTAGCTGCTCTTTACATTCACTGAGATTCAGCTTCCACTCAACTCTCCATCACACTTCAGTGGGTGTTCAAAGGTTCTCTTCTGTTGTTTATAACAGATTGAGATGGAGAAGAATCAAACAGAGTAAAAAGTCTGTTTTACTACTATCACAGTGTCGAAGTGTGAATTTGTGGACTGATTAAAGACTTTGCCTTCAGAAAACATGAGAAAAATCAGTGATTTACTGTTACAGCACAAGCAACATGTCTCTCTGCACAACATGTGACTGATGTTAATAATAATTAACAGAGGTCAAAGGTCACAGATGTGTCAAACTTACTGGTCAATGTTGATTCCTCTTCTTTCTCCTCCACTATGGTTTCAAAGACTGATTCCACCTGAGGATAAACACCAAAAAAAGGTTCAGATTCTCTGTTTCAGAAGTGAAGCTGTGCAGGCTCATGATCACACTGAAAAAAATGAAATCTAATGATCTAATGAAGCTTTTGTCTTATTTTTAGTTAAAAAAAAAAAAAGTCTTATAAGACGTAATATAAGTCACTTCCACCTGTCAAGTCCAGAAAATGTCTTTTTTAAGATGTTGAAAGAAAAAAATGACATTTGAATTATTTGAAGGGAGTAAAAAATACCAATAGGGTACAGTAATGTTCTTGTTTAGTTTCTTGAATTGAGACATTCTTATTTTGAGCTCACAGTAGAGTGAGACACACATACACACACACACAGACACAGAGGGAGGCAGCTGCCTGTGTTGATAAGCAGCACTGACCCGGTCCAGCAGCAGCACTCCGCTCTCATCCATGTTGAAATGCGCTTTGATGCCTTTGGACTCTGCGTCTGTGTGTTTCTGGAAGCTGCTGCCAACCCCGGACAGTTTGACTGTGGTCAGGTTCAGAGAGCCAAACACACTGCAGAGAGAACAGAGAGGAGATCAGTCAGAGACAAAAACAAACCTCCAGCCAGAGCCGCGCTGACGCGGCCGGACAGATCACCCCATCAACGTGACATCAGTCACTAATCACACAGCCACAGAGCAGACACACACTGCAGCTCCACCAACACTTTTCTCTTCAAAAACACCTCTGCTTCCCTCAACTGTCATGAGTCACTGCAAAGTAAACACATAACGTCTCATAAAACTGAGTCGTGCACCAACAAAGCTCTGAGTGATGAGGGAAACGCTCAGTGTCCAATCACATCACATCTTTCAGTTTCTCACACAGCTGTAGAGAAAAGCTCTGAAGCAGCAGTGAACTCACCTGATCTCCTCTGGACTCAGGAAGCTGAGGTCACCGTAGTTGATGTCGAAGGAGAAGTCGTCGCTGTAGCGGTTGAAGGTGATGACTTTGCGTTGAGGGTAAGGCGCCATCCTCTGGAAGAGAATACGCTTGTTGTGTTTGAGGGTTTTGACCCCGTCCTCCTCTGACTCTCGGCTGAACTCCACCTGATGATGAAAGGAGAGGATGTTACCACAGACTCCACTTTAGTTTGTTGGACAGACGTGTTGATCATAGACAGAGACTGATGTTTGTATTTATCCATATAAGTAAATATGAGCTCCACTGACCTGGATGGGGAAAACAGCAGCGTCTCTGACCAGGAAAGGCTTCACCTTGAAGGCCTTACTGAGAGCTGCAGCCTGATAGACAGCGCCCATCGCTGCTGCTTCATCCGCATTAATGTTCTTACTCAGCTCCTCTCTGTGGGAGGAAGCAGCTTCAGCTGAGAACACATTTCATCCAAACTCAACACACAGAGAAGGAACAAACTATGGAGGAGGACGAAGACCATCAAGAGAGGATTTTTTTTCTTTACGTTTGATTTGGCTCGAAAATTTTAAGATTTAAATCCAAATTCAGAAATTCAACCTTAAAGAGGAGTTGTTATAGTTATTATAATTTGTTGTAGAATCCCTGAATCTGTCTGGAAACTAATCAAAACGCTCCATCCCAATAACAAAAAAATCCCAAGATCTTCACAAGACTTTGCTGAAATGATCAACTCATCACATAAGGATCTCCAATCTGGCTGATGATTTGTTGTAGGGGCGGGCCTCAAACACCAAGGTCTGCCTACAGGTCTGCCTTTAAAGAGCTATACAATCAGAGGTATGGGGTTTATGGACAGGGGGAGTCTTAAAGACATAGCAGCTAAAACAAAGTGTTTCAGACAGAGGCTGGAATAAGAGTTTTCTAAAAATCATGTATAGCTAATAAAGGGGCATCAGAGTGGCAGAAAAAAACAGCAATACCCCCTCTTTAACGTTAAACTGACCTTAATGGCAAAAATTTAAAAAACTCCCTTTTTTCCTGGTCTTTTTTTCAATGGTCCTTATCCTCCTTCGGCCATAGAAAAAAAGCAGAATCTCATTTTATTTTGAAGGTTAAAGGCATTTATCAGCGATCACACTTACCTCCCCACAGCTTTGAGAAGAACCTCCTGGACTTTGGGGACTCGGGTGGAGCCTCCGACTAAGATCACCTGCTCTAGTTCATCCTGGAGGCCAAATACAGGAAATCAGAACACAGCAATCATACATCAATGAATACTTTGAGCTTATTATCTCAGAAACAACCACACAGTTTTCAGAAACAAGTGTCCACATACAAAAACAGGTACTGAAGATTTAAAACAGGAATACTTTTCTTCACTGGGCTGTTCAGAAGTTCACTCACTGTGCCACGTTTAAAAAATAGAAGTTTATGTAGTTCCATTAAAAGATGTGATTTTCAGAAACCTGAATACTTGATATTGATTGGTCAAAAACCCCATAACAGTGGTTAACAAAGTGAGCACACACACATAAATCAAGAGTTTACTTCCTCCTGTTGACTCTGTTGCTTAAATATGATGATTCTGACATGATTTGCAGAGCAGAAGGCTTTGGTTTGGTTGTTAACACCCGCGCATTCAGCAGCGGGGAAAACAGACAGGGGGAGGGAAACAGAGCAGAATCAGCTGCAGAGTTAAACTGAAGGAAACAGACAGAGTAAGAGGACTAGGGAGAGAGGAGAGAATACCAACAGAAAGTGTCAGGAGGAGCCACTTATGGCGCTTTTCCACTATGCAAGTCCTCGGCTCGGCTCTACTGGGTTTGGTTAGCTTTTCCTCTAGCCCGACTACAGACTCACGGTGGGCGTGGATTTTATAACAGCTGCGCTAAAGTGCTGCGCAGAAGTGCGTGCATGTTCACCTATAACGCGACACAAACGTAATTTTGTACTAACATATGTGCCACCGTGGTATTTAAAGAAAAAAAAAAGCTTTCAAAAGATTTCATTAAAGTAATACAGCTGCTCAATATCGGGCGTCATGACAACGGAGGTTAACAACAGCCTTGTGCTGCTGCACGCGGAGGAAAACGAAGGAGCTGCTTCCTGACATCAACTCTTCCCTAGATTCCCTGATTTTTGGGCCTGGTATAGCAGAGATTTTTTGTTGATCAATCATTCTTCTTTGAACTGGTTTTCCTTTTTGGTTCCCTGTGGATTAATGGACTGATTGGTGCTTAAAGACTCTCGTGGCAGACAGATCGCTCCTGCACCGACGAACTTTGATTTAATTTAAAAGACTCTTTGAACCGAACTATCTTTGCTGTTAACTTCTTTTTCGTTTAAAAAGGACTTTTAACTTATTTAGGAATCATGAAGGAGCATTTTAAGGTGGTATCTTGTCTTCATTCAGTCTGGTTCTGTGCCATCGGGTTTAAATGTCATTAAAAACTCATCGCTGACTTATTCGTTTGCCTCTTGTAAGTGATTCTACAGAGTCTTAAGCTTCCATGAGGACATTCTCTGACCAATGAGTGACCGGCAGTCCGTCCACGTCACCTTTTAGTATCAGCTTTACTCGCTTGGAACCCGGGTAGAGTAGGTACTAAAAACTGGCGTCTGCCGCGTAGTACCGCGCTAATGGAAACGCAACACAAACCAGGTAGAGGCGAGTAGAGCCGAGTAGGGCCAAGGCGAGTCAGTGGAAAAGGGCCATTATATGAAACCTAAGTACTGGTGTTTTCTGGATCTTTCTCATGAATCTTGTGCAGCCCAGATGAGAGCGAGAGGATACTCACGAGCTTCATCTCTGCAGCAGTGAGGGCGTCCTCCACCGGTCCAGGAACTCTCTCGAAAAGATCCGCACACAGCTCCTCAAACTCCGCCCTGCTCACCTTGGATTTGAAGTCGATGTCGTCCATCAAACCTTCAACCTGAGGAAACAAACATCATCACAACATCAAACAAACATCACTGACTGATGCTGCATTAAAAGGTTGAGATCACCTGGATGGTGTGTGGACTCACCTGGGCCATGAAGTCCATGTTAGCGCTGAGCACAGTCTTCAGTCTCTGAGCCTCTTTCAGGAGCTTGGCCATGGCCCGGTGGTTCTCCCTCACGTCTTTCTGGCTCTTCTTCTGCTCGTTGAAGAGTTTGGCCAGATGGTCCCGGAGCCTCAGGTCCATCTCAAAGCCTCCTAAGCCTCGGTCAAACCTGGAGAGGAGCACAGGGAGTGACTGGTTACAACTACAGTCACAGAGGATAAACAAGCAGCTCACAAACAGGTTCATTCACAAGGAAATGTTACTGGAATTGTCTTAATTTAATGAGCTAGAACTCTGACTGTACAGTTAAAAAACGTTTAATTTTCCTAACTTTCAAAAGTGAAATAACCTGTGCCCCTGATCCTCCTCTGTACATTTTTGTGCAATAAAGGTGGGTAGGGGGGTATAGATTTTAGGGCTGAAATATGGATAACATTTCATATCTTGATATTAATGCCTGACATATAGATATCAGTACAATACAATATGACTACGGGGTTAGAGAAAATTAAGCATTAGTTGTTTAAGTTGTCATTTCTTGTCGGATTTTAGAGATAAATGGATAATTAACGTATGAATCCTAATAACACCTGAGCCACAAAATGCCCGCCTTGACTATTTAGCTTATTTTGACCATAATACGGTCAAAAAATCTCCTGTACGTAAGTGCACAGACCCATTTTTTCTGGAACATTTTGAACTTTGAATATCTGGTGTTATTCCCACCAGGGCTGAACGATATGGACAAAAGTTCATATCTCAATATTAATGCCAGATATCTACATATTGAGTTGATACAATATGACTCTGGGATTAGAGAAAATGAAGCATTTTTCAGAAAAATAAAAATATCATAATATAACAGGATGTTTAGAGTGGGGTAATTGATTAGAGCTCACTGTCAGTCATCAACATTAACAGAAAATCACCAATGATCTTGAATTTTTGTATCTGGATAACGACAAATCCCTCAGGTCTAATAGATTTACATACACATATCCTAAACATCAGTGTGACAACAGAGGATAGGGCTCAGGAGGTCTGACCCTCTGCACCTGAAGCACAGAATCAACTCTCCAATGATGAAACACTCTCAGAGGACTCACCCGACTCCTCTGATCTGCAGCTGTGGCTGAGTGCCAGCCTCTTTGGTTTTCACCGTCTGATAAGACACGATGGTGGCAGTGGTGCTGCCAGAGCCCATGTCATAAAACATCACATTCTGAGAGGAAAGAAGAAGATCACACTCTCGGTTACACAAACATTCATGTGACCAGATTCTCATCGGAGATTAATGTGAAACACATTGAGAGACATGTCAGCGATTTTCTCTCTCTTACTATCCAGAGATGAATTTAATCCAGTCTGTAATTTTTCTAAAACCTCTCTAGTCTGCCTGTGACTGTTTTAGAAAACCATTAGAGCCCATCTCAGGTGTGAGAGTGGAAACATGAAGAGTCCACTCACTTCTTCAAACACAATCGGTCATATTTTTGGTGTCTGCATGAGCAAACCACAAAGAAGTCGTTTCCTATAGAGCATCCTTTCTACGGCACAGTTGAAAAAAGGTTTGTTTCCTTTTTAATGAGAGCTGAGAGTTAAAGCCTGGTTTATGCTGCTTTACACAGTTACACTGTTGTTAACCTCGCTGTTGTTTAGTCCTTGGCTTTCCATCATCTGCTGGTTTCTCCGAGCTGCATCCTTTCTGGACGTGCACTTAAAGAGAGCTGTTGACTGTTTCTAACATCAGAACCATGCTTTCACTTTGAACTCTCACTTCTGTTGTTGATGCTCTGTTTACTCATCTGGAAGCTCTGAAGACTGAACTCTGATACAATAAAGAAGTTAACATGTTAAGAGCTGGACAAGTCACTGCACATTAGTTTTAACCACAATACAGCCTGCTGCAATATTCTCACTGCAGATAGTGCAATATTTCTGTAAACTGAAATTTGCCAGAATACCAGGTGCAATTTTTTGCTGCAGGTGTTTTTGCCCTACACCACTGTTACTCTCCCTGCTCAACCAAAGAGACAAACTGTTAGAAACTACCTTTGCCAGAGAAACAATCTAAGCGGTGAACAGTGGAAAAATGGCATAAAGAAACAAATCTGGGTGAACACTGGGAGAAAACCTGTGAAGGTGTAGCAAAAAATGTTCCAAAAGAGGCAAAAAAAAGAGTGAAACTTGACTGAAATTGTCAAAAAGCAGCCACAAGTAGCAAAAATTGTATTAAGTACATTGAAATGAACATACTTTTTGAAAATCCTGATACTTCTGTTTAAAATATAGATTTTTTAATTGACCTCAAGTAATACTTTAATTTTCTGAGACACTGAATTTTTTTTTCTGTCTGCAAGCCATGATCATCAACCTTTCAAGAAATAAAGACTGGAAATAATTCACTCGATGTTTAATGAGTCTATATAATATCTGGGTTTCACTTTCTGAAATGAGTGACCAAAAATATTGATCTCTTTCATGATTTTCTGATTTTTTTAGATGCACCTCTATTTGCAAACTGAGTTTCTTTGTGGAATTTTTTTTCTTTTCTTTTTTTTTTTTTAAACAAAAACCGTCCTTTTCTCCCTCATGTATGTATTTTTCTTATCTGATTTATTGCTTGTGTTTGCTGAACAATCCATAAGATGAGGAACCCAAAAATAATGGCACAATGAATCACTTTGCAACACAGGGAAAAATAATCGCAAATTTATTTTTGTGTGAATTTAACAATCTATAAGATGCAGAACCTAAAAATAATCACACAATAAATTGCCATTGCAATATTGGGAAAAATGATTGCAAATGTATTTTTACAAATTGTTTGGTGCCATAACAGGACCAGTCAGGAGTCTTATGGAGATGAAGCTGGATTAAGATATTTCTTTTATTTATTATTTATTTCTGACCACACTGTTGTCATCAACAGCTTCCAGACTGTCTGGTATTACACCAAGATCACTGACATTGGAGCTTTAGTTCAGAGGTTATTTCAAATATCCTCCATCCTATTATTTCATCATTGTATTATTCTATTAATTAGTTATTCCGTATTAATTTGTACTTTCTATTAGGGCTGGGCAACTAATTGCAAAGTAGATTAAACTGCAGTATGGCCTGCTGCAATATTCTAATTGCTGACAGAGTGAATATTTCTTTAAGCTCTGAATACCTGATGCAAATTTTTGCAATAGATCTGTAATGATCTACACTAATGTTAACCAACTGAAAAGCCCAATTGTTGAAAACTACAGCAGTGGAAAGCAGCAAAAACACCTAAAAGTAGTGACAAAAATTAGATACAGTGGCAAAATGGTTAAAAAGCAGCAAAAGTGGATGAAACAAGTGGGGAAAATTGTGGGAAATCTTGGAAATTGTCACAGAATAGCAAAAAATAGTCCAAAAGGCTAAAAAAAATATATATGAATGAACAGTGGCTAAAATGGGCAAATGTAGTCATGAGTCAACAAAAATGTATTTTTTGCATAGAAATAAACATTTGATTCCGTTTGGAATATTTGTTCATTGATCTTATGTTATATTCTAATTTTCTGAGACAGTAAATTCTGGGTTTTCATCATCTGTAAGCCATTATTACCAAGAAATAAAAGCTTGAAATAATCCACCAAATGGATCATGAGTCTACATAATATTTTGGTTTCACTTTCAGAAATGAGTGACCAATAATATTGAACTTTTTCATGCTTTTCTGATTTTTTTTAGATGTACCCCTTTAACCAAATGGAGTTTCCTTTTGAAATTCTTTAACATGAATACTTCATTTTTCCTCCTAATCTGAGATAAGATTTGTTTCTTGTTTGTTTAACAACATACAAGATGGGGAACCTAAAAAGAATGGCACAATAAATTGCAACTTCAATATAGGGAAAAATAATCACAATTAAATTATCTCTGAAAATGGAGCTCTAAAAGCTTCAGGTCAAACACACAAATGTTGTGTTCCTGTACCTTGGCCGTGTTGTCGATGTCTTTCCTCCTGAACACCCCGTAGTTGACGGCTACAGCAGTGTTATCGTTGATGAGCTGAAGAACTTTGAGTCCAGCCATCTGAGCCGCCTGCAGCACGGAGCGGCGCTCTGCCTGGTTAAAGAAGGCGGGGACAGTAATCACCACGTCTTTGATTGGCTGTTCTGTAAAAGAGAGAGAGATTTGAGTAAGGAAAGAACAAAAACAAATCACTCTTCTCTACTGACTCCACCATGATAAAGGGTTTAGCCTCTCCCTGTGGGATTAACAGACCTGCAAAGTCCTGAGCCAGGCCGCGGGAGTAATTGAGCATCATCCCCAGGAGCTCCTCAGGCATGAACTCCATTTCTCTGAAGAGAGAAACAAAGACAAGGACAGATTGTAAACTGTGCTGAAGGTCTACACTGTAAGAAAGAGAAGCAGAGTGCAGCTCCCTGACATGGAGCAGAGTCTGACCAGTAACAGGCCCTGATTGGAGGAACTCTCCTACTGAATAAACATGTGAGCACATGTCACAGGATGAGGACTGAGTCATGAACCAGGATGCAAACACAGCTGCTCACTCAGAGTTTTTGAAGACGGCCGTTTCTCTGACCGGATCCTTCTGCAGCAGGTGCTCAGAAAATCGCTTCTGGTAGAGCGCCACCTGGGGGTTGTCGTAGCTTTTGCCCAGGAGACTTTGGATGTGTCTATAAACAGTTTTGGGGTTCTTCACAGACTGAAATGTAAATGATATGTGTTAGCTGTTTGTCAAACAGAGCTGCTGTTAGAAATGAAGGAGGATCTTACCACTCCCAGAGCGCTGTCTCCAAAGAGTCTCTCATTTTCCTTCAGACACACAGCTGTGGGTGTTTTCCTCCTCGACTCCCTGAAGAGAAAAACAACAGACACTCAGCATTCCTTCATCTTTGGGTCTTTCTTGTCCATGGATAAAGCTTTTTTCTATAAAGGAAGTGAAAATCATTCTGGCACTTAATCATGTTCACTGTTCAAGTTTACTGACATGTTAACATAGATACTTGATCTCTGCAGCATCTAGTCCTGTAGGTGTGGTGAAGACCAGATGCTGAAGTTCGACTGAGCATCAGGTGATGATGATGAAGAAAGGTGATTTAAGAGACTTTGAACGTGGCGTGGCTGTTGGTCTGAGTGATTGACAAAAAGCTAATTTAGTGGGATTTAAACCCACAACCATCACTAGAGTTTACAGAGAATGGTCCCAAAGAGAGGAAACATCCAGTGAGCAGCAGTTCAACTGGGACTAAATGTCTTGTTGATGAGACCCCTTAGTACCAAATGAGCCTGGTTTAAAGTCACAGTCTACCTGAGTATTGTTGCTGACCATGTTCATCTCTTTATGAGCTCAGTGAACCATCTTCTGATGGAAACTTCCAGCAGGTTAAAGCTCCATGTCACAAAGCTCAAATCATGTCAAACTGTTTTCTTCAACATGACCATGAGTTCCTGTACTCCATGGTGGCCCGTAGGTGTACGATGATTTCCAAAAGCCACAACACAGATGTGAACGGAATGGCACAAATACAATTCCCACAATACCAATACATGCAGCGAAAACATTTATGCAAAAGCCACAACACGAAGGCAAAAGCTACAACACAACAGAAATACAGCCATGACAGAATTTAAATGAGTTTCACTTTTAGCGTTTTCC
This sequence comes from Thalassoma bifasciatum, assembly GCA_008086565.1. Classification (NCBI taxonomy): domain Eukaryota; kingdom Metazoa; phylum Chordata; class Actinopteri; order Labriformes; family Labridae; genus Thalassoma; species Thalassoma bifasciatum. The sequence goes on along the minus strand of RPOG01003849.1, from coordinate 26,674 downwards.
TCACGAACTGTTATTCTGAAGGACCAGTCCATGCAACAGACACAGAAAAGCTCCATTTATTAGAATAGCATTCATCTTTGATAACGGTCAAACAATAAATTACAAGTATTTAACATTCCACTAAAATGAAAACCATTAAGACCTAAGATTTATAAAACACTGTTTTATATTGCACTGTAATGCATTACACCTCTTAATAAATGATTGTAATTAAAAAAACAAAAAACATTTTACTTACCCTCACTACTTTTGCTCCATTTAAATAACAGTTCATGAGGAAACTGCTACAAGTGGAACTCTTTGTGATGTATTTCCATTGTTTTGTGGAGTTTACATTTGTGTTGTAGCTTTTGCAAATTGTCTGACACCTGCCGGCCACCGTACCAACAGCCTCCACAGTCACCTGATCTCAATCCAATAGATTAATTTTGGAATATGAAGGAACAGCAGAGGCCACAAATCTGCAGCAGCTGGGTGACGCTGTCATGTCAATATGGAGCTAAATCTCCAACCTGGTGAACCTGATAAAGTGTCCGCTCAGCGTTTACAATGTATTTAATTGTTGTTTTTCACCAAATTACAAAGAAAGCAACAAATATGTGCTAGTCACCTGCTCTCTGAACAATGAAGATAAGCTGTAGTCAGACTAGTCTTATCCTTCATACCTAGAGGGTGATCTATATCCAGAGCTCTGACAGAGCTGGACCTGTTCATCCCTATGGAAACTAACTGATGCTGCATGAAGCTAAAAAAAGACTCTCCTGGCTGCAGACTGAGGTTATCCAACTAAACTAAAAACCTTGGTCCAAGCATTTCAATCATTATCCTTTAGTCTGACACAGGGATGGGTACTGAACTCAGTATTTTCAAAGACACTGACTGAATTCTGTCTGCACTGAGTATAGGTTCATGTAAAATCAGACAGTACCATGTTTCAGTCCCTAAACACATCCTTGTGTCTGTGAGGGAGTGGAGGAGTAGGTGATATTCTATCCCAGCCATGGGCATGGAGTACATAGAGCTGGGTTTTATTTGTATTATTAAGAAAAAAACACAGCATAGTTGTTGTTAATTTATTAAGTTGAGGTTCATTTTAGTGATGGGTTTTCATGTTGAAGAAATTTGTGAAACAACTGTGATATTGATGAACTGTAAACAGCACAAACAGTTGAATGTTGTTTTGATATATTTGTTTAAGGTTATATATTGTGAAATAAATGTTTTACGACTGAAATATTTTGAGATGTTGTTTTAATACAAATTAACATTTATTACCACATAAACACATAAAAGCACAGAAAATATGTACTGTTGAGTACTGATTCCCTGTACCAGGCATTGGTACAGTATTGGTTCAAATGTGAAAGGCTCACATCCCTTGTTTGACACGATGATGATGACAGTGTTTAAAAACACACAGGTACTCACTTATTAAGAACTATCTCCATGGGCACACCTGGTTTCACTATGGCCATTTTCATCCACTCACTGCCCAGGTCCACAGACATGACAGCTACAGACACTGTGGACACAAAGATGTGTGAGAACTGTTCATCTGTGTGTGTGTGAATGTAGTAAGTCTACTTTCCATATTGGGAGAGTACACCTGTGTCTGTGGAAATATCATATTACCTGCGTGAGAAGGCAACATTGCCAGAACAAGGCAGAACAAAGAAAGCAGCTCCAGCTTCCTCCTCGCCATGATGAGCTGCAAAGATGGAGAAAACACACATGTTTAAGGGGAAACCTCACCAAAATATGAACTAATTATTAACCCTTTGCTTTGAAATGTTTCCTGTTGAGACTTGTTACACATGAATGTGAAGGTTCATTGTTTGATATGTAGAAACAGGTAGAAACCAGGTTGATTGTTCTGATCATCCTCAGTATTTATTGTGTCTCTAGTAGCTCCCTGTTACTGTAGTTGTGACCCATTTAAAAGTCCACTGTGATATGAACCATGGCCTGTGTCCAAAGGATATGCAGATGATTAAATACACCTGACTCCACCTACAAAGGTGTAACCAGGTTGAAAACACGTGGCGTTAGTACAGATGTTGAAGCTTATTTACACAGAGTAACCAGGCTACAACAGAGCAGAGGGTCAACTTCCTGTCAGGAGAATACATGAAGAACAGAGCTTAAATCATGATACAGTAGATGCAGATCCAAACCTGTGTTTCTGCACTGAGACTGAACTCTGTAACTCTGTAACTAAGTGAAGTGATGAACAGAATAAGCTGAGGACAGGTTACAGATGTGGAGCAGCAGCGTGGCTAAGCTACCTGCTGCAGCATCCGGTAACAAAACACCACCAACCCCTTAGATTCACACACATATGCACAACATGAGGCACCTTCAGGTCACACAATAAGACATGGAGGAATATGTGGAGCAGAAGTTGACAGCTAGTGTGAGCTAGCTGTGTGTGTTCCCTCTGAATGAAGAAGACTCCGTGTACTTACATTAAAGCGCAGCAGCAGAGGCTCAGAGGAGGCGGCAGGTTCACTCCGTGTCACAGCGAGGCCGTAAAGTGTGTAGTTTTCTGTCCTAGTCTTTATTCAGAGCTTCTTTGTGCTCACTCTCGGTAGTTTTTAGTCCCTTATCACCGGCTCGCTCTCACCACTCGGGCCCGGACGCGGCGTCTCCTCATTGGATCCACAGAGAGGAGCCGCTGCCGGGTCAGGAGCGGGCGGCAACCACACATGAAACTATAGAGTGTTTCCGGTTTGAGTTTCAGTACAAAACAAGTACACAAGGCACAGAAAGGGAAAAGCAATCTCTTTCTACAGTCGAATTATATTAATAAGATACTTATATGTATTTTTATACTTTTATTTTTGGTTTTTCGACAGTTGAACGATTTCCATAATCCTGAAAAATATCTTTTTACTCTTATTTTGAAAGAAATACAACATACTTCCGGAGGAAAACTCCAGTACAAGTTCTACAAACAGCGATGACGCTCCAATCAAAGCCCCGCCCACACGGCTCCACGCACTGCTACGTGATTGGTCCACGTGAAGTGACCAACGACGCTATTAGATCTTTGGCTGCGTCCGATTGATCCACGTTCAGAAGTGGGCGGGGCCTGAATGATGATATTTCCAGGTAAATTAAAGCAATCGCACATGATTCATGAAACGCTTGAATTTGTTACCACAGCACTTAGTTTTTCTGTTTTTCTGTGCTTTCCCCCCTTTTTTTCCTCTATATTCTTTCACTGCTTTCAGTATTTTATCATTACAAAAGCCTTCTGTGGACAAGTGTTTTGAATTAGCACCTGTGCTCAAATACTCTAACAATGTGTCTTGTTTGTCCAATGTAATTGTGATGTCCACATCAAATAAACAATAACATAAAAATAAAAAAATCCCTCTCTGCCAGCTTTATAACAGCTGGACTGAATGTGACTGTGACCAGCGTGTATGTTCATACCTGACAGTGTCATTTGGTCCATTTTTTTGATATGACCAACTTAATTTTATGTGGACAGCTTTCGCAGCTGTCATCCAATAATTTCAATCTGTTACAATTCAACCAGCCATTCTATTGTTGTTATATTAATACAAATACAAACCCCAGTTCCAGTGAAGTTGGAACATTGTGTAAAATGTGGAACATTGTTCTTAAACTGTTGGATTATGTTTTCATACAGTTGTTGACAAAGTGGTGAATCTGGCTCCATCTTTGCTTGTGAAGGACTGGGTCTTTTGGGGGAGGCTCCTTTCATATCCTGTCATGACACTCACCTGTTTCCAATGAACCTGTTCACCTGTGGAATGATCCAAACAGCTGCTTTTTCAGCATTCATCAACTTACCAGACTTTTGTACAGCCTGTCCAGGCTTTTAGCAACAAATTCAAAATGAGCAAATGTTTGCACAAAAACAATAAAGTTTTCCAGTTTGAACATTAAATATCTTGTCTTTGTGGTTTATTCAATTAAATATGAGTTGAAGAGGTTTTGCAAATCCTTGTATTCTGTTTCTTCTTTTACATTTTACACAACATCCCAACTTCATAAGAACTTTGCGTTGATAAATCTTCTACAAAAGCTTCAAATAGGGTACAACCTGATGCCTTTGTTGTTATTGTATGCAAGTCTAAAATGAGTTTAGAAATGCAGGTTGTTCTGTTGTAAAAAGTGAAATGCATAAAAACAGTTAAGACAAAAAAACAAGAATTGGTTTGATAAATTAATCTTTATTACAATCAAACATGAGTTATTTTAGGTATGATCTTGTAGTATTCAGCTTGTCTGTGTTTCAACTAGACATTAGATTAAATTAAAACATGAGCAAAACAAAGAGAGCATTGTATATTTTGAACTTATATCACTTTATTTCCATGGATTGTGTTGCCACTAAAAAATATATTAAAAAAAAACAAAACAAAAACAAAAACATGAGCAATTATTAAATCCACGGCATCCCCTGAGGGTCAAGAACAACTTAATGGCTCAGAGGGACTAGAAGTGGAATAAAAAAATGCAAAAAGTCATACAACTCTCACTGTGACCCTTAGGCGCACCGTACAATTCTTATCTATTTTAACTCTGGTAAGTGCATGGTGTGTGTTTTTTTTTGCTCTTTCTTAAGGCTGCTGTAATAAAAAAAAAAAAAAGAATTTCCTCAAATGGGGTATCACTAAAGAATATATTAACTCCAGGATAAAAGATTACTTGAAAATCCACACAGCCATACAACAGAAGTGTGCCGTTTCCATTCTTTTTTTAATTGAAAATTGTATTGTCTTGTCATTTTTGCCTTTATAGAGTAAGACAGCTGGTGACAGTAGGGTGTAGGGAGTAGAGAGGAGGGGATAACATGCAGCAGATAAGGTTAGATGGTAATGCTCTGTTTTTATAGTTAGGTGCTTTCTGAGTAATACCGAAATTTACTTTTATTTCACAAATCCCACTCCCCACATTCACACACTGACCACAGCACCACCAGCAGGTAAGGGTCCTGGGTGCCTTCAAGTTTGTGGACACTGGGTCCTGGGATCAAACTGCCAACCTCCCACTAGAGAGGTCACCAACATTAACACTGAGCCAACTCCATATCCTCTGAACATGGAGTTCATGTTTCAACTGCTGGACTAACTGTGCCTCAGTGAGGTTTAAGGGTCCAAGATTCCAAACCCTTTTTGTTGCTGATTAAAGTGAGCTTTACTGGCAGATTATGAAAAAGAAAATCCCATAAAGGCCTGACTCAGAGCTCCATAAAGGACAAACAGTTAATGACTTTATTCACACCTTAATCATCATTTGTAAGTGACAGACACAAGATCATTTCATTAATGGCTGATAACTTTTTCATAAGTGCAAGTTGATACAGTGATTCTGAGCAGACTCACTGAAGGCAAACCCTCACAGGTTTAATCCTGTAAGGTTTCAGGACAGAACATAACATGCTCAAACATCAGAACATTTACAGAGTTAAACAGTAACCTGTGATATTGACTGAGAGTCGGAGCAGAATGATGCTAAAAGCCTGTCAAAGAGAGTAAAAGCAGGCAGCTACATGCACGGTTACAAACATGTGGCATCATGTGCAGGACTTCCTCCTGTGAAGAGCTCGATCTGTTCTCCAGCTGGACATGAAGTGACACCCAGGAGCACAGTCACAAGCTCTGACGCTTTCTAACAGTTTCTCTTGGTGTGGATGAGAAGATCCCTCTGCAGGTTCACTTCTAGACTCCCAACGGTTTTGCTCCCAGGCGGGTCAGTAACCAGAGTCAGTTTGTTAAACACTCCTCGACCGAAGTAGTCCGCCACGACGGAGAAGCCATCGTTAGAGCTGCGTAACTGAAAACCAGAGAGAAAACACATGAATTTGTGCTGACTTAGGAAAACTTCAGTTACGCAGTCAGCAATAAAACACACAGAAGACATGCAAAATACACTGCATGGCCAAAAAAATCACCTCCTTGAATTGACTAAGCAAATAGGTACAGGCCTCTTCTTACAGTGCCTACTGTACAAGCCTGTGGGGGCAGCTGCTCAGGTCTAGGTTCAGCGACTTTATGCGCCTAAAAAATGAGGTCAGCTGACTACCTGAATATACTGAATGACCAGGTTATTCCATCAATGGATTTTTTCTAACGTAATGACACAGGCATATTCCAAGATGACAATACCAGGATTCATGGGGCTCAAATTGTGAAAGAGTGGTTCAGGGAGCATGAGACATCATTTTCACACATGGATTGGAATCCACAGAGTCCAGACCTTAACCCCATTGAGAATCTTTGGGATGTTCTGGAGAAGACTTTGTACAGTGGTCAGACTCTATCATCATCAATACAAGATCTTGGTGAAAAATTGATACAACACTGGATGGAAATAAGTCTGTGACATTGCAGAAGCTTATGGGAGCAATGAATGTGTGCTGTAATCAAAACTAAAGGTGGTCTAACCAAATATTAGTGTGTGTGACCTTTATTTATGGTGGGAACTTTTTTTTTTTGTCCAGGCAGTGTAAGACTAAACACACAACTGTTTTCTGATGGTCCTGCCAACCTGTCTGTTAAAGTGGTCGTGCAGGTCTCGTTTCTGGTCCTGTGCTCGCAGCATGTCCATGACTTTGCGGTTCTCGGGGGTGCAGGTGGGGCACTCGGCCTCACTCTCCGCGTAGCTCTCGAAGCAGTGCTGATGAAAAGAGTGGCTGCACAGGAAATGAACCGAGGGCAGCTCCAGGGGGCTGTTGCACATGTTACACTTTGTCTTCTGGAAGATTTTGGCACTGTGGAGATATGAGAACAGAAAAATGTTGTTTACATGAGCTCATCACATACCACACACTGCAAAAACTGAAATACAAGCAAGTTATTATGTCTTACTTTTAGTACATTTTGTCTTATTATTCTTGATATGAGCTGCATCCTATTGATAAGTCCAGGAAAATGCCTTGTTTCAAATTATTCAACACCAAAATTAAGGTCTGAATTGCTCGTAGACCGGCAAAAAAATCAACCAATGAGATCAGAAAAAAGTTTCTTGTATTAAGACTTTACAAGTTAACTTTTTTTTGACTGGCTATGAGAAACTAACACCTTATTTTCTTCTTTAAAAACTTGAAATGAGACACATTTATGGCCTGGTTTGGTGAATGTGGCTCAAATAAAGAAAAAAAAAAGACAAATTTGACTAAAAATAAGACATACTGACTTGCTTAGATTTCAGTTTTTGCAGTGCATGGGCAGACCACAGATAAAGTTTTTGTAAAAAGCCTTTAGTTGTGGACCCACCTGGTTTTGAGCTCCTGAATCTCTGAGCGTAGGTGAGCCGTTTCCTCACGGTACTGACGGATCTTGCGTTCATCGTCTTCTATCTGCTGACTCTCCCTCTGCAGCTTGTTGATGAGGTAGTCCTTGATGATGGACAGAGTAGCTGTGGAGTTGTGTGCCAGCGTCTGCACCACTGCAGCAGAGCAGGAAAAACACACCATGTATGAGTGAGTAGATTGTCAAAGCTCAGCAGTGATTGAACCCTCAGCTTCAGCTCACCCAGTAATGGAGGCATGAGGTTGTTCTGGTCGATGTGGTGGAGGACCTCGCTGATGTAGGCTTTGCAGTCTTCTTCTTTTCGAGCAAAGTAGCCCAGCGCCTGCTCCCACAGACACACTTCCTGGTCCCCAAAGCGCTTGCAGGCCTCCACCACTTTACCGTACTCCTCGTTCTGCATGTGGTAGTGCATGATCTGCTGATATCTGCACACAAAAAAATTCATTTAAATTCAAATTCAAATTCATATGAGGGGATTAAAGTGAAACTCGGATGAGCTGAAGAAAATATGGCTCAAGAGAAACCCAAACAGCCGAGTTCCTACATGGGTCATGAATGAATTAATGAAAAATAGGTTTGGTCGGTTCAATATGATGTTTTTGACTTAAAATTCATACGGCTTTTTTGACAGAAAAATAGAGTGTGCATTTGTTTTATGACTGTGTTCTAAGACCTCTACACAGTATGTCATGTATGGGGCGGTGAGAGTAGTGTGCACAGAGATTTCTGCAACAAATTCTTAACAAATCCTCAACTTTGTACAGAACTGTGATGGATCTTGACATTTTGGTTGAGATAATCTATATGAGATTTCCAGTTGAGTTTGTTGTCAATCATTACACCTAAACACATTAGAAGACATATAACATGTTGAATGAATTGTATATGAATCCGTTGTGGGGGAGTAGTGTATATTTCTTGAAGTATTTGGTTTTACAGCCTCTTGAGTAAAACTTCAAGCAGAAAATTCTCAATCAGAGTTTTCTAATGAAACTGCCATTAATGTAATAAACTACGCAAAGCTAGCTAGGGCAGAAAATAAGTATTACGTAAAGAATTGATAAGGGAATCATTTAGAGTAAAGGCTAATGATGTTGATGGATTGAACCATTTCTTATCAATTCTTAACAGGATGCTGTTCTTGATACTCATCACTGGTATTGACCCTAACTTTGTTACCTGGAGAAATAATTTAATTTACTACATTTTTCACCAAATCAGCAAAACATTCCTAAAATGATTAGCTATCTGTTCATTTTCTTTTATTATTCCATTGCTAACATAAAAATAATTTGAATAATATGTTTTTCCCTCCTCCTCTCCCTGTGTTTTCCTTTTCTATCTAATGTGGAAAAGGGACCCAACAGTTCTCCTGCTCCCCTCCTCCCCGTTTAATGTCTCTGTCTTTTTAATGTTTCTTGGACAGGATGTAACTGAAAGGCACATTTTTTTGCTCTGAAACATGTGCAATGGTGAATAAAGTGAATCTTATAATAATTTTTTCGCTGCCTCTCATGATACTTGTTTATTTAGTGAGTACAGAGATGTTGTGTGGTGGTGTAACTGCTCCAGGTTGAGTGTTTCCCACTCACAGTTTGCCCTTCTCGTACAGGTAGAGGATGCCTTCTTTGAAGTTGTGCATCTGACAGAGGACTAGAGCTTTGTCAAACACCGTGTTGTCACTCCTCAGCAGTGACACCGCCTCACCCTGCAGGACATTTTTTCTCTGACAAACACACACAAGTTTACATGATAGTCTTCTTTTCTTCCTTTTCACTCTAATGAAAGTCCACTGCTGTGTGTCTGGTGGGTCTGTTCTGGACCTACCTCAGGGTCCTGCTCATGAGCCCAGTCCTGCAGCCGAAGCTCCAGCAGTGTGTCGTACACACCTTGAGGGGAGCGAGGGTCGACCTCGATCATGTGCTCCAAGAAGGCTTTCAGCTCCCGAGGGTTGTTGGCAAAGATGGGAATGAATTCCTCAGAGTTTGCCTGAGACAAGAACAGGTTTATGAGAACTCATGTGTATTTAAATCAGGGCTGTGACGGAGCAGAAAGAGAGCAGCAGTGGTGGAGGCTGACCTTGTCGAAGCGACCGCTCTCCACGCCGTCTCTTTCAGCGGCGTCTCCACTCGGCTGGTAGTTGGTGCATAAGCCCTTCAGGAGCAGCGTGGTGCCTTCAGGAACATGATGCATCAGCGTCTTACCGTAACGCTTCATGTTGCTCTCGGCTTGTTCAAAGGGCAGACGTCCGATGTAACGCAGGCCCTCCTGGTAGTTCTGGATTTAGAGAGAGGATTTTAGACATGACATTGGGGACACTGTTGACTTTATCCAACTGTTCACATCACAATTTATTGTCAGCCTTTTTGGATACTGGGAGAGAAGAGCTGTGGAAAATCATAAATGAATCAATTCCTTTCATTTCCACAGGAAGTAAGTGCACGCGGTTCCATCAGCACCTCAAGTTTCCTCCATAAGAAGCTCATGTTTGTATCACATCACAACACATCTCCATCAATAACTTCAACCCCATACCAACCTCACCACGGATGGTGTACCGCAAGGATCAGTACTTGGTCCCCTCTTGTTCATCCTCTATGTGCTTCCTCTGGGCCACATCATACACCACCATAGACTTCACTTTCAATCAGAGCTGCACAATATATTGTTTCAGAATCATCACCGCAATATTCATGTGCAATATTCATGTTGCGAGGTCTTTGATATATTGTGATATATCTAAGCACAATGTCTGAGTTACATCACTAATACATGTAAATGAGTGTCATTAATATATTTGACCACATTAGCTGAACAGAGTGAAGCAGTAAACTTTTAAGAATATAATACATCCCAGGACACAAAAATATCGCTGTCATTTTTCCTAATATCGTGCAGCCCTACTTCTACTGCTATGTCGAAGATATCCAGCACCACAAAAACATTACTCTTGTCATTCTTTACACCTTCAACCAACCTTCTTACCATTATCAACAGGACCAAGCAGAGGAACATGGAGGATGGAGCTTTTTCACTACTGCCCCAACACTCTGGACTCATGCCCTTCTCACATTGGCTTACTTTACTCATTTAAAATACTCAGAGTCCACTTTTTCCATACAGCCTTCACCATGCGACCTGTATTTTCTCTGTTACACATCTTAAACTTTATTTTAGGAATCTTGGAGTAAAGGTAGTGTTTGATTATTATGTTACATGGATGCTATATGTCGTTCTGTTGGGGGGGGGGGCTCGACACAACCCCTTTGTCCCCCTGAGGATTTGCACCCGTGGTCACTGTCAAAAAGGACACACTGCGTGCATGCTTCCTGTGTACATGAGGATTTATCAGCTCTGTTTCAGCTCACTGTTCATGCCAAAATGAGTGATTTGATGACAAAAGTCACTACAAGTACAGCTTTGAATGCCCCCCTGGCACAAAAAACTTGATTTACAGATGGTATAAAACACACTATCAACACTGTTGTGTGAGGATGTGGACCTGGAGGGCACTGAAGACTGTCTGCTCTTTATACCCAGAGACATCCAGTGACAGAAAGCTCTCATTATTTCATACTTCTGTACTGTACTCTTATGATGGACATTTTCAATTTGAAACACAGAGCAGAGAATGACAGCCCTCAACTGAGGAGCGAGTGTGACAGGTGTCGAGTACTAGGACTGTCGTGTCGTCTAAGATTGAGACTAGGGGTCGAGACGAGGTAGACAACCGAAAGTAAATCACTGACACTAGTTACTGCGAGGGAAAGTTTTTGTGATTTATGTTTAGAGAATCCCTTGTAAATTTTGGTCTGTACTAGTGACAAATTCTCGACTTTATTTAAGATTTCACTAGTTTGATGTTTTCACCTTCAAGTCCTCCAGCTGGATCTTCAGGTACCACTCATGGTGTGTGTGTTTCTCAGCTAAAAACACAGCGTGGCTGTGGTAACCAGCCTGCCGCAGAACCTTGATGGCGATCTCCACGTCAAAGTGGACCTCCCCTTCACTGCTCTGTTTTAAAAAGATGAGTCAGGATCAAAATGATGTGACGTCATGTTAGGAGTGAAGACTTTTGAATCATGTGTCATGTTCAGTCACCTTAATAAACTCCTCCAGCTTGGAGCTGTCCTTCAGCTTGGTGTAACAGTTGAGCAGCAGGGTGGTGTGGTCTGCGTTGGCCAGGGACTGTCTGTGCAGGGCCTGTAGGTACGCCGTCAAATTATGGATCCTCTGTGCGTCAAGGAACTTCCTGATGACGTATGATGGCTCCAGTTTCCCGATAGTGCTGCAGGAACAAAGATGTTTTAGGAGGGATTAAACTAAACATTGAAGAGAAACAACGAGCATGTCTATTAAGATTCAATTTCACAAATGTACGTGGCAAAGAAAATTGTTGGGAACCTATTTTTAAAAATATCTCTGCAGAGAGACAATCAGTTGTGCTCAAAGGTTTACATCCACTGGCAGAATTTATGATTTCTTGGCCTTTTCTTAGAGATTATGAACGATAAAATAAGACTTTTCTGTCACTCATGGTGAGTGGTTGGGTGAAGCCATTTGTGAACAAACAACTGTTTCCTCTTTTCAAATCACAATGACGACAGAAAGTACCAAACTGACCCTGATCAAGAGTTTGTTCCAGGTGGTCAGCCCTGGAGTGGAACAGTGATGTTCTTACCGTATGTACTGCTGGATGGCTCCATCATGGTCTCCCTTCAGGTACAGGTGATCCCCGTACTGTCTGAAGATCTCTGACAGGCCGTCATTGTCCAGGTGCTGACTCTTAGCCAGGTTTATGGCCATCACAAAAAGATTCTTCTTAAAAAGCATCTGACAAGACAAACCAGGAGGTCACAACCCTGCTTTCAATATCTGAAACAATCATACAGTTAAAAGCTGATCTGACCCACCTCCAGTTTGGTCTGTGTGTCTTTCTCCTGAAGAACAAACATGTTTCCGTCTCTGGTCAAGATGTAGAACGAACCCCACTCTGCCACTACGTCGATGACATCATCAAAAGCGGCGCTGTAGGCGATGAACTTGTTGTCCAGGTCGTAGACGGTGAGGAGCTGTTTGTCTGACGGAGAGCTCCCTCTGCTGCCAAACTCCGTCCTGAGGAAAGAAACAGGTCTCTCAGGAGTTAACACAGTCTCTGTGACCACTTTATCTGACTCTGACAGCTGGACTGTTTCATGACGCCTATTGGAAGAAGTGAGACTCTTACTTGTTGGGAGACTTGATGTCCCTGATGAGTAGAAACAGATACCCACGGTGCCAGTGAGCCAACAGCTTGTGCCCGTCAAAGGCGAAGCAGGGTCCTCGTTCATCAGGCTGGTACAGGTACACACACTCATCACCTGCTACGATGAACTGAGAGTCCTGAGAGGGGTCTGACAGGGAGGAGCAGCGCAGGGCACAGCCGTGTGTGTCCAGCTCCACTTTAGGATACTCTTTAATGGAGAGGGTGTAGCACTGAGCACAGACAAACAGACGGATACAGGAGCTCAAACAGAGTCAGAGAAACACCCGCTAACTTCACATCACTGAGTTTTACACACAAAAACTGACCCTGATAATAAAAGTTTTCTTCTACATTTTCAATCTATGCCATCTTTACTTGTTGTCATATCATTATGATCCACATACATTGTTTTTTATTTGGTGTGCATGTGTTGACTGTGTCCACAGCCTGTTACAATAGCCCCGCTTCATTCTTTCTCCTTCCATTATTGTACTCTCTGTTTCCAGACTAAACCTTTTAGATTCGTATCAGGTGGTGTCTATGAGCTGTGTCTTCTCTGGGGGGTGTTGTGAGTTCTCCCCTCAGGTATAGATTAGATGCGTGTATATTTCATGTGGGTACATTTCACAGCATTGGTTTATAACATAAGTGCTTCCTTTAGCATCCAGAATGAATTCTGATTATAAGAAGAATCTGAGTCTAGAGATTTATGTCAAACAAGAAATGGAGAAGTGAAGTGAAATCAGTGTTGATGAGTCTGTAAACACATGAAATGTACATACATCTACTTTATACCTGAGTGAAGAAAAATTACATTAAAATCAGGGCTGGAAAATATATCACATTGTATCAAGGCGTCATCTGTTCTGACTAGTGCTACACGATTTGAAAAAATTGTCCACACAAAATCATTATTATAATTATCATTATTCTTTCTTATAGCTGTAGTCTGTAATTCTGTATTCTTAGTTCATAAAAAGTGAATATAAATTCTATTTATTGTGTGTGGGCTCACAGTGTTCATGCCTACTGCTGCATAAATGGGTTGGGGCACCCCAGTCTAACGCATGTGGACACACCCCTGCTTGTCAGCGCGTAACTCGTTGCAGGTTCTTTATGTTGCTTTGCTCAATAATGAATGGATTTATGCTGAACTGAGGGTTCAGTTGCTGGAGTAAACGAGAGATACAGTGAGAGATGGGACCTGACTTTTCTCCAGGTACAAACAACTTCTCAAGCACTCATGTCCATGCAGTACACCTGTCTCTCTCCAGCTTAAATGAAATTAAATGAATGTCAATCACCCATCAGTGACCGTCTCCTTCCCTTGCAAAAAATGATCACAGCATTTTTAAGAGCAGCTGGTTCTACACACGTGTCAATTGCACCAATAATAATCTTCTGGTGAACCAAAAAGGATCCCGGCATCATGAACGTGTCAATAAAAGATCCAAAAGAAACTCCTTAAAAGTGCCACAGGTTGTAGAGGTGTTCTGGATCAGACTAACATTTTTAACAGAGGTCAGTGACATTATCGATTATTCTGTTGAATGTGTTTCCATTGATATTGATCACGTGTCCATTGCGATTGATATCATAATTTTATTGCCCAGTTCTAATTAAAATTTAAATTTATTATGTGATAAATCATGAAATATTTTGACCCTGAATTTTGCTGAGTCATCCTGTGTTGAACACTGTTATGTGATCATATTGTGCAGAACTCTTTTCTTACATGAGCTTTATGATTAAGACCAGAGGATATTGTTGTTTTGATCTCATAGCTGTCATCGCAGGCATGTTTGTTTTGCCTGTTGAGGCAGTTTATCCGTCCAAACTCATTACATGTTGGAAAAACAAGAAGGACTTATCCACTTACAAACACTTTCTCCAGAGTGGCCACAAATAAATGCGTGACCTTTGCCATTTGGCGAAAAGCGAGCCCAGTGACTGGACTGGTTCCTTCGTGCAGAGTCAGAGTTTTACTGTGCCGGTCTCGTGTGATGTCACCTTTGGTCAGAACCACGCTGCCATCTGTGAAGCCTTTGGAGGAACACGACATTCATTTTAATCAGAGAGAAAAATCATCCATGGCCAAGAAAACAGAGAGAACTCAGAGTCGTCTCGGCGTTTTACCTATCGCCATGAAGTTCAGGTTTTCATGTACGCTGAGACAGGACACTTCAGTGGGCTTGTTCCCGGGAATAGCAGGAAATATTCTGGTGCAGAGAGGGTTTCCACTGTCTCTCTTGTCCAGGTTCCACACCTTCACCTGAGATATGAAAAGAAAACACGTATAGCTGAAGGGCATTAAAACTATCTGCATGTTCTCTGTGAGCTTTAACAGAGAAGTGAACTCTCTTACCAGTGGGTTTATCCCGTGTTCATCCTGGCCCACAGACACCAGGATGCTGTGCTGCTTGAGCTGGTACAGGTGTGTCACTCTAAGCTTATAGGCCTGGAAAGATGTGAGCTGCAGTGAGCGGGTCAGAGTGGAGATCTTTCCATCCATATGTGAGATTATGGAAGTTAAGGATAGTTATATTCAGCTCTGACAGATGGAGTGAGTATGTTGTTTGTTTATCACTGAGGGCTCTTTCTTTACAGGGTACCTGCAGGTTTTGGTAAATCAAATTTAAGACTTTTTAAGACCGTTTTAATGCCACTTTGAATGAAATGTAAGACTAAATACACATGAATGTAGTTGATGGTTGGGCTGTATGACAACCAAATCATAGCATGTGTGTCACTCAATGAGATCTAGTTTGTCTTTTTATTGAACACATAGTGATCCTCAGTGCTCTCTGGTTGATGGCTGTATATAAAAGTGCAAACACTGACCCATAGTCACAGACTGTCCAGCTAAGATGCAGATAATTTATATCAACAGCTTGTAAAACAGTATCTACTCTACATCTCCTTCTAGAAACGTCCAACGACAAAAAAAGAAAAACAATAAAACATTAACAAATCCTGCCCTGGCAAGTTTAAGATCTTTGAGTTATTAATCTAAGTCCAGGGTATAATTTGTAATGAATTTAACACTTTTTAAGGCCTTGTTTTTAAATACATGGATTTAAGACTTGTTAAGATTTTTCAAGGATGTGTATGAACTTTGTATTTAGAGCGAGGACAACACAGAGAGGTTACAAACAGCAGAGTGATAAAAAAAAGAGTACCATGTGAAGAAAACATCTCTATGAGTTTGTTAAAGTGACAGATAATAAGACAAATCAGTACATTTGTGATGCTAACAGAGCAGTAGTTAGCAGCAGAGCTAGCCTGATGCTAGCCGGGCTTGTTGAAGGATATCCCCCAGGACGATGTGCCCTCGGCCGGAGTCACACGCAGATATCCCGCTCGGAAGAAGGAAGTTTTTCCCGTTATCCACAGGATGCTTCACCGTGTCTTTATCAAAGAAGACGAATTTCCTCCACTGTAAAAACGCTGCCATTTTGTTAGCCTTTAGCTGCACCGGGGAGAAGTCAGGTGACAACAAAGTCACGTGACTCAGGTCCAGCCTCAAACACTGAACAGTGAGAGGATTGTTGTCAAACCCACTTCAGTCTATGGAGGACTACAAGTGGCACAAATAAATACATACATCGTTATATGAAAAATAGATTAAATTTGTCTTTGATTAATTAAAATTGGAATTAAGTACATAAATGTGTTATTGAGTGTCATTTATTCATTAAATTACCAATTCATTTTAGGTAGGGCACATATGGGTCAATGACGTGACGTCCCCTTTTTTGTGTCCGAGTGCAATATTTCCTTCCATCATGAATTGAATATTTCATCACATGTATTTCTTTATTCTATGAAACCTGTGTTATTTGAACACATCTTTAAACTATTAAAATATAACATGTTTTTTTGTGTTTTGGTTCCTCAAACCCCCAAAATGTCAGGTGGTGCAACCGTCCTGACAAGTATCCACAGTAATTAAACTCTAAAAATTGAATGTCAGTTATTGTAAATGGAAATTAAAAATACAGTGGCATTATTTTATGCTTGAACCTTTTTTAAATAAAACATTCTTTGCACATTAAAAGAATTTTAAAGCTGTTGAGAAATTTAAAAA
Source organism: Thalassoma bifasciatum (assembly GCA_008086565.1). NCBI lineage: Eukaryota > Metazoa > Chordata > Actinopteri > Labriformes > Labridae > Thalassoma > Thalassoma bifasciatum. The sequence goes on along the minus strand of RPOG01003849.1, from coordinate 10,053 downwards.
ACTTTTGTCCCGTAATTTTCACCTTGTCAAATGTCAGGGTGGTGCAACCGTAACATTAGACTTTTATTTTAAAGTGAAGAGAATAAAACAGGAAACAGGAAACTGCATCAGCCAGAGGAGCCCAAATGACATTTGTGACCAAGTGGAAAAGTTTGTAGATTTCTCTGAAATACTGATAAAAAAGGTTTTTTCACTTCATTGGTGACTGGAACAATTTCCATGTCAGGTGG